>PVHY01002047.1:68567-137262 GCA_004024945.1 Uropsilus gracilis | reverse complement strand
CAACAGGCACATGAAAAATTGCTCAACGTCGCTAGTAATAAGGGAAATGCAAATCAAGACCACAATGAGATACCACCTTACACCAGTAAGAATGGCCCACATCCAAAGAACGGACAACAAGAATTGCTGGCGAGGATGTGGAGAGAAAGGAACACTACTACAATGCTGGTGGGAATGTAAACTAGTCCAACCACAATGGAAAGCTCTGTGGAGGACCCTCAAGTTAATGAAAATGGAACTACCATTTGACCCAGCAATTATTCTCTTGGAAATCTACCCAAAAGAGACCTCAATGTGGGTACAAAGGGACACCTGTGCTCGGATGTTTACTGCAGCACAATTTATAATTACAAGGTCATGGAAGCAACCTAAATGCCCCATAACAGATGACTGGATGAAAAAAATGTGGTACATATACACAATGGAATATTACTCATCAATTAAAAATTCGAGGATTTTATAACAACATGGATGTACTTAGAAGGAATCATATTAGCAGAAACAAGTCATAAAGAAAAAGACAGAAACCAAATGACTTCACTAATATATGGGGTACAGTGAAAAAAATAAACAAAGACTTGAGGAAAAGTCAAAACAAGCTAAGCACCAAACTGAAGTGCACAACTTTGAGCAGGAGGGGAAGGGGGATGATGGAGGGGAGGGTGGGGGAGGGTAAACCCCTGGGATTACAATGTTATGAAATTTATATATAAATAAATTTTTTAAAAATGGGTCCTTTTTCCTTTGTCAGGCCTTCACATGACCGCTGCCTGGCTGACACCTTTATGGCAACCTTAACAGGTGAATCGTTCCTGGATTCCTAAACCACAACAACTGGAAGATAATACTCATTTAGGGTTTGACGATGCCAAATTTTGAAAGAACAGACAGTGCATTATACAACTTTCAGTGTGTGTAGGTGGAGGGGTGTAGACATTATTTTATAGTCCTCGCCTAATATGAATTGCCTGGTTGATAAATGGGTCCTAGAAGGAGTTCTAGATGATAGGGAACCCCTGGAGGCTTTTGATAGATGAACACATGAGGACAGTAGTCTTCTGGGAAAATTAATGCATAGTGGGAGGATAAGATGAATTGGGTATGGAGGTCACTGGTGATAGGAAGGCAAGTCAGGCTGTTAAGGTAGCTTAAGCTTGGAATGGTATGGTCCAGGCTTTAGTTTTAGGTTGAGAGTAAGAAACAGAGCAATTAAAAGTTCAGAAAAACTGAACTTTCTCTTGTCTATCTTTGCCAAAAGAGTAGCAGGGCTTTGTATAGTGCCTGTCACATAGTAGATAGTAAATAATATTTTTGAATGATTGAATGAATATGTGAGTGGGTGGGTGCATAAATGAAAAAAAAAAAAAAGACAGAAATGTAGTGACTTGCTTCCTTTGAAACAAAACCTCTCCAAAGATTCTACAGGTGGTTTCTGGAGTAGATTGCAGTGGTCTCAAACTCAATTTTTTGTATCTGTGATCCTGATTGGGACCAATCTGATTTCAAAGCCCAATATCATTCTGAAGCTGATTTTCAAGTATTCCTTTTCTTTTCACATCATTCATGCCACAAGCATTTACCGGTTATCAGTAATATGCCTGGCATTGTGATAGGCCCTGGGGGAAGATGATGAGGGAAGGATGGTCCTGCAGTGCTTCAATATTTCTTTCTCTGCTTTTATCTCTAGTCATCTCAGAAGTTTATTTTTGAAATAAAGATTCATTTTCTTAGTGGAATTCTTAAGTGGGGAGCAATGAGATGAACTCAGGCTTTTAGGAACTGCTTTTAGAACTTGTGGATGACTGCCACTGTTTGCTGCTCACCCTTGCTGATATGCCCTATTAATATTCAAAGACTGTCACTTTATTTTATCTTTGTTCTTTAGTAGACTAGACTGCTGACTGGGAGAACCTGGTTGTCTGGTTTAGTCTTGTCATTTTGTGGGGCAGGACAAAAAGAGACATGGCTCAAGATAGTTAGTTTTGAATTTTTTTTAAAGGAATTTTTCCATATGTCTCTTGGTTTCACATTCCATTTAATTAACTTCTATCCCTTTTTCTTGCAAATAGGATTCAATATTGGTAGGAAACATCCCAGGCAGGCCTGTTGGCTGTGTAGATAGTTACTCAAAGACACATGAACTACATGAAAGGCCAAGGAATGGTTCTAGGAATGGCAGCATTTATCAAGGGCACATTACTGCAGAAACTGGGAAAGATCAGAGGCTGTCTGCTTGTTACCATCTCCTGACATATCCTAACCAGAAAGACCAGAGAGTTTGCTGGATGATACCTGCCAGTTAGTAGGTCTGGGGACTTGGAATGGCTATCAAAAGGCTCATCTCAGTTTATACGTTCAGAGTTAGCGAGCAGGTAAGTGGAGCCTCACATCATGTTAATTTTCCTTAACTAAACTTTTCTCAGCCTCTTTATCATCTTTTCTTTTGTCTGCCTTTTTTCTTTCCTTCCTACCTCCTTGCTCTTTCTTCTGCTTCATTGTTTTCTGTTCCCTTCTCTCTCTGCTTCCGTGTTCCTGTTTTTCAGCTGATGTCAGGGTAGCCTCCCCACATCCACCCTGACTGCACATACTTTACAGAACGATACGATTTTTAGCTTTCTAGGGCTCAGGATCATGGAAGTCAATGACTTTCCCAACACTGAGGCTTCATTTTGCTTCAGATCCTTCTGACATTGATGTGCCAGAGAAGTACAGGGAGGTCATGGACCAAGTCAAGTGCTTGGGGGTTGTCAGCATGGGAGGATGCAGGGACTCTGCTTCATGGAGACAGGGTAGTCACCCTAGAATGCTCCTAGAATGCGCCCTAGAATTCTCATCAGAATTAAATTCATGTAACATGTTCAAAGGGAAAATATCTGATAATCTCCACGTACTTGAATCTTAAAGAAGGAACTGTGTTTAATTTACATTTGCTTTTCATTTAAGTCAAGGCGGCACATTCAAAGCTGCTTCCTCTGGCAGAGGAAGACTCAACTATTATCATAATGCTTTCCTTTTTTTTTTGTCTTCTCCTTTGATAACCACATTTTACTCTTAAATATTTAGTTTTCTTTTATTCAATCTGCTGGGTTACTATATGGATACAGAAGGGAGGGGGAAGACAGTCTTTTTTCTCATTCCAGTTGATATTCATTTGTCTGCCTAAAATTAATTTTTTTCTTCTTTTTTCCTTTTTCCTTTTTGTCATTTACTACCATTTTGGTTGGTGGGTATAGGGTTTTTTTTTCAACCTCCAAGCACGTGAGAGTCTTTAGGCTCACATGTTAGACAGGAGACTGATAGGATAATGATGATGGAATGTTAAATGCTATCTATGTAAATCAGTTCCATCAATGGGTACAAGATTCAGCTACTTTAGGCCTTTTTTTTTGACATACATTTTCATTTTTTAAAGAAGAATAATATTGGATTGTTATTAACCTACGTTAGAAGTATCTTTGCATTATCAGACTATTTTGCATAAAGTCATATTAAATTTTGGTCTGATGTACAACATCATTTTCTCCTAAATGATGCTTTTAACTTCCAAGTAGTTTCTTTTGTGTTTTGGTGGAAGATTGGTTTCTGATAGCCAAATCCCAACTGTAAAGTAAGAAAAGAAGAAATGAAGACCTTTTTCTGCTCATTATAGGCAGGGGAAGGAACTTACATTTTCCCCATTTTTTTAACTGTGGAAATCAGCTGGGTAGACTATGTTTTGAGGGAACCAGTGAGGCCTCTGGTTAATCTTTGGGTTCTAGAACAAAGCCATAGAGAGCTAAGTTTGCAATAGGACTGGAGTTAATTAAGGCCATTAGAGTCTTAGTTACCACTCTTTTCAGTGCAAATGATAGCATCCAACCCAAACCAGTGTTAAATTAGCACCTGGCCTTAGGGTGGCCTGGAAGCAGGACCTTAAAACAGGTATTGGATTTCCTTTTCTTCCCTATCTCTCCCATAATGCCTTTCTTCCATCCTTCTCTTTACACCTTTGTCTCCCCAGTGTTTCCTTTCTATTTTAAATTCCCCCTTCCTCAATTCTGTTTCCTCTCCTCACTTCTATTCTTCTTCCACACTCCATACTTCACCTCTCTTCTCTGTGTTTCTTCTGTTTCTCTGTTGTGCTCTCCATTTTCTATTTCTTTCATTTCCCCATCCCATTGCTACTCCCCTCTCCCCCTTATTTCTCTCTATTCTTATTTTCCTGGCTCCATCTCTCTTTTCTCCCCTTCCCCCTCTCTCCATCAACTTCTCTCTTTATCTTTCTTCCAGTTCGTTTTCCATCTGTCATTCCTCTGTCTGCCCCACCCCCCCCCATCTTCCCATGTTGGGAATTTTCAATATAGACTTTGAAGTGGCTTTTATATATCAAGGGACATAGCACTAGCAGTTTTGATCCTCTATATTTGTAGCCTGGGGACTCCAAAGGAAGTATTTTTTATTTTATTTTAGGTACTTTTTATTTTAGGCTCCAGTTTTTCACATGTTAGAGAAGTTTTCATGAACCTAACTTGGGTTATATTCCTACTCCTTGAGGTTAACTCATTAAGGGAAGCAGAGTAAGAACAAGCCTTACTAATTGTGTCAAGTATAGCCAGTGCTGATGGGGGTGGAGACAGGTGTTAGGGTTCACAGACCAATCACAGTCATTTAGAGTGGGGGCAACCTTCTAGTAAGGAAGTTGGAGTTATATTAGTTGAAGAAATGAAATAGACCTGGGCAGACAGAAACAGCATGGTGATATCCACCATCACCACCAGGTCAGATATGGAAGGAAGGGAACAGTCCTTTGATCACTCTTATTATTCTGACCAGAGAGGGCTTATTGAGAAGGGTCATAATAACTAAATGGATGCAACTGGTATCTCTTTTGGTTGCAGAGGTCCTTTCAGTTGAAAAGATCCACTTTTTAATGCTCTTATTGACCTTCTTTGTCCTTCTACCTCCAAGCTTGCTGTGGAGGATTCCCCAGGTGGGCTAAACTGCCATATCTGACAACTCTGGTCTCCTTTTCTGGGCTTCTTTTATTTTAACTGTACCATCTCTGTTCCTTGAGGCTTCTGAACTCCCTTATTATTCATGGTTCAACTGGAAATAGATGGACACATTTCAAAAGAAGGAACAAAATGCAGATATCTCTAGGTTTTGAAGGAGTTCACCTTTACCATAGCTTTTACGAAGATAGACCTGTTTTCACTAAAGCTGGAAACTGATGACTTCCACTTTTACAACAAAACTAACTTTTATCTGGGGTTTTTGACAACTGCTCAAGAGGCCCTGCACAGCTCCATCTTGAAACACATCTATATGCTTTGCATTTATCAGAGCATTCCTGCTTCCACAAGTGTGAATACAATTTTAACTTGTGTGTATTATTTGGTATGATTTGGTAGGGTATTTTTTTCTTTTGTTATGTGAATAAATGAGGAAGGTAATACTATCTTCGCATAAACCCATTCTGACTGATGAATTTTTCACTCTATTTTTGAATGGGGGATTCCCATATAATACCAAAAGAAAAGGAAAGAAAAGAAAACTCTCACCTTTGGCCATTCTTTATTGTGATGGGAAGTTGGTGTGATGGAGAATATTCCTCTCTGTGTGTATTAGCAGTTGGAGCTGATTTATGGAGACCTGGTAGGATCTTCAATAAGGGGAGGGAGCTTAAAATCAAGGAAAAGAGGCCCCTATACTCCTGTTTGCTTTCTTTGAATTAAGTTGGAGGTGAGAGACTTTAACTAAGTATGTACAAGTCAGGCGTGGGGTTTGGATAAAGAGAATGACAAGCACACCTTTCATTGGAGTGGAAGACAGTTGGTTGGATTTACCTGCTCCAGACTGCCAGCCCCCAAACTGAATAGAAATCAGTTCCTTTTCTCCCTTCTAGAGCCAGGACTGTAGACAATGTGCATCAATGGAGAGGCCCACCTCACTCATTCTGCTCAAGATGCTTAGGGAAGAAATTGGGAGCCTGGGGAGGGGGCACTTTGGGGCCAAGGGCAGTGCTGAGAGCTTGCTTTCCTCCACCAGGCTGTTAATAGCAGCTTCTGGCTCAGCCTGTGGCTTGGGCTGCCCATTTTGGATTTGGCCAGCAACTCTGAGCAGGCTTTGTGCCTCTGCCTGTTTGTGTTAGAATGTGACACATGGACCCAGTGGTCCATCAGGTGCCAACCATGTAATCTGACACCATATGTTCCCAAGTCAGGAGAAAGCAGAACAGATTCCCATCCACCCCCTACCCCAAATTTGGAAGTCGGTTAATTACATTCATCTATATTTCTAACTCTAAGGATCACCATTGGCAAATTATTTCTGACATATTTAAGTGGTCATTTATGTCCTAAATTATGAAGCGTGAGCTTTATCAACCTACAAGATGGTGAGAAAAGCATATTCTCAGGGGAGCCCACCTTCTATGTACTGAACACAATGGTGTTCTGATCATGGGATGTTCCTCATTGGCCCTGCTTTTCCAAATGGATTTACAAGTGTTCCATTGAGGGGAAACATGCTGGTCAACTTATAGCATCCTTTGCCCAGATGTTGGCTTGTTTGTGACATTTAGTCCATTTTCCAGTAGATTTTGATGAATAGAACCAGCTGTGTCATTTCTCTGCTGCTTTTGGTTCTTGAAGCTTAAGTTTAAAAGCCAAACCTTTGACTAAAACGCGAGGTCTGTTTGATTCAGGGCATTTAACCAATGCAAGCTAATATCAGTCCTTCGTGGCTAATATTTGTCAAGATTTTGACAGTGCCAGGGTGGCGCTGAGATGTTTACATGTGATATCTTATTCAATCCTTGAACTTCTGTAGCAGGAACTCTATATTAGCTTCAGCTCACTGTGAAGAAATTGGAGCTGCCTGTAAGCCTGTGTTAGTCTTGCCAGCTGGAGCCTCACATTTCTTTGCTGGGTCCTGTAAGTGGGAGGCTGACCCCTGCTCCCCTTTACCTTGGCTTACTTTGGAATTGACCAGTGAAGATCCCTGGTGAGGAGTTAGAGAGATGGAGAAGCATGAACTAGAACTACAACTAGTTTAATGAACTAGTTTGGATATAAACCTAGCCTCCACACTTACCAAGTACATGCACTGGACAAGCTACTAAGCAGCTCTACTCCTCACATTTTGTCAGTAAAACAAAGATGATTCTACCTGTTTCTTGATTGTTGCTAAGAAAGATTAAGTTAGATGAAGCATGTAAAAGCTGTCTAACCACATCGCTCTATGGTAAAAGTATGTTTTCTCTTTCCCTTTGCATTTTGCAAACAATCTGAAGGGATGCTATTTTGTTCCAATAATCTGTTCCTGAATGTATCAGGTGCCCACCTCCTGCTCATCTGCATCTCCTTGGCCATGTGGGAAGTTACCTGTATGCCTGTATGCTGAGTGTCACTGTCCGGGCAGCTTTTGTCTCTTTGTTTGAGGGAGCGTGTGTTATCATCACGAAGGGCATGAAGGCCTAGCCTGCCCCTCATGCTCCACAGATTCCTGTATTTTAAGAGGATTTTTGAAAATTTAATAACCTTTCAAATTGTACAAAAACTAGCACTGTGTGAAATACCTTTTCAGTGTGTGAGTCCTGTGACCTCTCCCTTTCGTTTGTTAATATGAAAGATGATTAATGAACCTCTTCAGACTGGCCTCCAATTGTGTATCCGAAACATTGTTTGATGCTGTTTGCTAATATTTTATTTATTTTTGCATCTGAATTTACAAGTGAGGTTCGTTTGTAAGCTTTTTTGGTGTCATCTTTACCAGATTCAAGTATCAAATTGAGACATTTTCCTTCTTTTTCTGATATCTGAAATAGGCTTAGTAGCACTGAGATTTTTTTTCTTTGAAGCTGCAATTTTGTGTGAACTCTTTAGGCCTACTGCTTTTTTTGGTCTGTTTTATTTTGTGGTACATCTTTAATAATTTCTGTTCTTTCTAGGAACTGTGTTTAAACTTTATAATGGGAGCAGTATGGTAATGGTATACTGTGTTTTCTTAAAGTTCTTGAAGTTATTCATGTATTTAGGCTTTCAGATTAATTACCCGCACTATATAAAGTCATTTCTAAAAATGTTTTCAGTTTGTATTTTGCCACTTCTTATCTTGTGAATTTGTTTCCTCCCATTTTTTTTCTTAAAGAGGTTAATAGTTTGTCTGCTTTCTTGGTTTCCTGAAAGATCATATTTTTTATTTATTAGTTTTATTCCTTTTTCTAAAGTACTAGGTTTTATTTCTTTCTGTCCTCCTTTTTTTTTTAATTTCATTGTTCTTTTTCCAACTTGTGATTCATGTTTTACTTATTTTCATTCTTTCATCTTTACTGAACTCTGCTTTAATTGTAGTCCATAGATTCTGATCTATAATTCCTAAAAATGATCGCTCTAATATTTTCTTGATCACATATTACATTTGTATACATAGCTGAGTCTAGTTCTGCTCTGTCCCGTTGGTAGCATTTATTTGTCCTTAGGATGGATTGAGCATTTAAAGTTATAACTTTATAACACATTTGATACATAATGTGAAAAAACAAATCACTACTTTGCCTTTTTTTGTCAGATTTTCTGGGACAGATTCACTTGTTTATGAATAGTCTTCCCCATGTCATTTTTATAATTTTTCATATTTTATTGTGATTGCATTAGCTTTATAGATTTATTGGGGGAGAATGTATAGTCTTAGAATATTAAATCTTCTTCTCCAAGAACAAGATAAGTCTCTTGAATAGTTTGTTTGTGCCTCTCAGTAATTTTTTCACATTTTTGTTTTGTGCTAATTTGAATGGAAGCTTTTTCCTATCAAAGTAATTACTTTTAGTCTGCAAGAATGTTTTTGATTTTTGTGTATATTTTGGTAAAAAGTCACTTTATGAATGCTTCTCTTATTTCTATTTTTTTGCTTATTCTTTTATAATTTCCTATTACATAATATGCAAGTAATAATAAATGTGTGTTCATTTTCTAATAGTTGTTTTTCTTATTTTGTAGACTTTACATGCATTGCTTGGCATTTTAAGAATAATATTGAATGACAAGTATAAAAGTTATTTCCATGTCTTACATGTTTTATTGCTGACTTTAAAGGGGATGCTTCTAGTATCTTAGTAGTTAGCATGATTCTTAATTAGGTAGGGTATGTATATCCTTTTTCTAAAGATAAGTTTTTTTTAAGTTAGACATGAATTTGAATTTTATCAAATGCTTTTGACAGTTTTCTGGGTAATCATATTTCTCTCCTTTGACCTATTTATGTGATGAATTTCATTAATGGATTTTCTAAGATTGAAATATTTTTGAAATCTGAAATGAATCAATTTGCATAATGTACTGCTGAATTCTCATTGTTAACATTTTATTTAGGGTTCTCACATTAATATGTTAAAGTTAGGTTGGTTTGCATATTTTTTTCCACATCTTTGTAACATTTGAGTTACCAAAAATATAATTCTTAATGGATTTGTAATAGTCTACCAGGTGGATATGCTGCAAATTAATGCCACAAGTGGATTCTTTATATAGACATTTATATTGTTTCCAGTTTTTCAGTCTTGTAAATAAAGCCACAATGAATACTCTTGTTAATCCCTCCTTCTAAGGTTTCAGTACAATTCCCACTTCCTCAGAGAACCTCTTCAACCCCCCTGACTATACCAAATCTTCCAACTTCATGGAGTCATCTTTATTTTTTTCACAGTGCTTGCTATGCCTGCAATTTCCATCAACTTTGTGTCTGTTTGATTGTCATCTGTCTTCTCTATTAGATGATAAGTGACACAAAGTCAGGGATTGTGTTTGATATAGGACATTACGTATCCTTCAAGGCACTCAGTGCATGGCCTGTTGTGTTCAGTATCTTTTGAATACTGATTATCATCTATCTACGTGCATTTACTGCTAAGGAGAGTTACATAAAAGGAGACCTTTAATTTAATTTTCTGACTGCTTGTATATTGTGAGATGACAACTTGTTGGTTGCGGTTGGGGGTAAATTGATGCGGTTTCATTATAGAGGAGAGAGGAATTTGACTGGAGGTGGGATGGTGGAGAAGGGGAAGATGGGCAGGAAATAGAAATGCTGGGATCTGAAATAGGAAAGCAAAAGCAAAAGCAATGGAGCTATTAGTGAGGGGAGTAAGGAGCTTTAGAGGAGGGATTTTTTTTCCCTATGAAATGTTGGTATAAATTTTTTAAAAATGAAGATACTGGTAAATGTGGGCATGAGGATACCATTTCTCCAAGTATATACATAGGAGCTTATAAAGAAGTATACAGCAAATGAGAGAGGAGGCACATTGTTGGATTTGAGTTCCAGTTTTATCACAAGCTATGATTTTAGGGAGGTCATTCTCTCTTGAACATCAGTGATATAGGGCTAAAGATACCAGTCTTGATTACCCTGAGAGTGAAATGAGCTGAACTACATGATAGGGTCTTATTCATGGTCTGGAATAAAATATATACCTTTACTTCTATTATTGCTTGTATTTTTAGGCCCCATTCTTTTGGAGCGGGGAACTGGTTTAGCTGTCAGTTTATGGAGGAGGGATTTTCTTGTCTTTCAGCTTTGGTTTCTCTTTTTCTTATAAGCTTTCCTGGGAAAATGAGGGAAGAGAATGCTCCCCCTTTGCTTTAAAGCAAAGCAGGATGCTTTGGTGCAAGGTCCGAGATCAGAAAGAAAAATTGCTATTTTGATATCTGCCCTGTTCTTCCATGCCATTTCTTTTTCAGTCTCTCAAAATTTCTCTGGTTCTCCTGTGGCATAAAGTGAGTCAGAATGGCAAATGAAACATGCAGAAGACATAAATTCCAGGAATAAAAAATATATCAAATATACATCTATCAATTCACTTTATGCTATCTGAGCTGCCCCCAGGGTGTCAGTGGATCAGGTGAATGGCTTTCTGCCACTGTGGGTAATTCCATAAGGTAATAGGGCGGGCCCTAATGCAGTGGAGAGGCAATATTCTCCCAGTTATATATCATGGTTTAAGAGGGGAATTTGTATATTTTGATTTTTGAGAGTCAATGAAGTTGAGTCCCCAAGGTCCTCTGAAGCTGTGGAGAGAAACTGGCTCAGTGCCAAAAGGCAGTCCGCAGAAAGTAAAGCCACTATAACTCCAGGGGCCTGGCCCAGGAAGACTTGGAGTGAAGAGAATCACCACAGGAATATTATATGGTTTTTTCATTTAATTGACCAAGCTAACTATTATACCAAAGAGTGAATTTGTCTAAACAAATGGGGAAGGGGGGGGGGGGAAATGGAAGCTATTTGATTGATACACCAAACCAGAATGGTCAATCAATTAGTTCTGCATGTGGTGCTGATACAGCTCTGAGATGATATAATAAAGAGCACAGAAAGATGATGATGACGAAAGAAACACAAGAAAGAGCTAGTACTTCCTGAGATATACTTTATTTTCTAGGCACTTTGTGGAGTACTTTCCATGCCCTGACTCAATGCTTTCCATAGCCCTTTGAGGTTAAGAACTATGATTGTCTTTTTATTTTATGGTTGAGGAAATTAGAGATCAGAGTTTAGGCAGTTTGCCCAAGGGCCACCTAGTTAGTGGTAGAACTGGGACTTGAGCGTCCCCTTATCCCCTTACTTACATACCATGCTGCCTCCAAAGGAGAAGGACTGGTTCCAGTTTAGGGATTGTCTTCCAGGAAGTCTGATTACTTAGGTTCAGAAAAGTCTGAGTGGAAATCAGAAGAGTAGATCTGTTCCTGGACACAAGTTAGTATTCCTGAATATCCCAGTGGGCTTCAGAGTGGGCCTTAAAGCTCTGCAAAATGTGTGAGAGGTAAGAAGAGACCTACTTTGACCTTTCTTTTGATAAAATCTCTAAAATACACATTTTAGACTTGAGCCCAAGCAGAGTTCTCAGGAATCTGATGACTTGACGTAGATTGAAGAGTAGTGCTGTTGGTGGATAACCAGTGGGGTCAGTTATATCCTGGCTACCAGTTTGAATGAAACTAACACTGAGGATGACAGAGTGGACAGATGGAAAGAATCTGGGCTCATGATGACATAATGAGCTGAATTTATACAAACCAGAAGCCTGACCAGTAGCTGCAGACTTGTTATTATATCCTGGTAAGCCCTCTAATTATTAAATCTCTTTGAGGTTTCTGATATCTAGAGGTGAACTCTCATAATGCAGATATGGGATGTACATAAATACTTAGTGAGCAAGTGGACAAATAAATGAATGTTTATATTCTAATGATGAAAATGTTTTAGTGACTCTGACTAGGATCAGAGGATGTAGAAAAAGTGTGGGTAAATCTGATTTTATTATATTGAGTCAATTTTAAATGCACTAGAGGACACATGCTGAATCCCTTTGAGAAGACATATTTTATTGTCTTATAAAATTACTTAAAAATCGTATGCCATATCTGTGGTCATTAAGGTTGAAAGAAAAATTCTATTGAGAACTAGGTCTATTCTGGATGGATAGAAAGTGGGGGAGATTAGGTGGGTATATTGGGAGAGATTTTTAGTTAAATATTGATCAAATATCTGATGAGTGCCTCCTCTGTGCCAGGCATTCTCTTGGTTTACAGGGTAACAGCACTAAACAAGGAAGACGTGATTTGATCCTGGTTTTCAAGAAATTTTGAATCTGAGGTAACCTTTATTTTCTTGGTATATAGACTAAAAGCTCTCCAATAAATTTTAAACCAGTAGAGAACCATTAACAACAGTTTCATTTTACTGATAATTACACTAACTAAATGGGTATGTAATCACAATTATATAAAGATAAATATTATTGACAAGTAGTATTGAGGACTATGTACCATAAAGCATTTTAAATGTCATATATGCATATGACTCACATCATATATATATATGAGAATATATATATATATATTCTCATATATATATTCTCATATATACGTATATATTCTCATATATATATTCTCATATATATATTCTCATATATATATTCTCATATACATATATATTCTCATATATATATGAGAATATATATATATATATAATATATATGTATATTCTCATATATATACTCATATATACATATATATATGAGATATATATATATGAGAATATACATATGAGAATATATATATGAGAATATATATGTATATATGAGAATATATATATATATATATGTTCTCCTAACAACCCTGTGAGATAGAGCCTATTAGGAATCCCATTTTGCAGATGAGAAACCTGAGACAGAGAGCTAACTAACATATTAAAATTGCAAACACAGTAAGTTGCTTGCTATTCTTGTTCCAGAGCCTCTTTGCATAACCACTGTTTTATAGGTGTAGCATTTTGTTCTCAATTGCACAGGTCTAAAATTGAGACTCAGTCAGAGAATATGACACACACATCTACGTTTGATAGTATCTGCATCTCTCTCACTGGGGTGGTCTAGGTAGTAAAAGAGAGGTGGAAAAAATGCAGAACTAGTACCTGGTATACATAACACTTTCAAAACATGGAGGGCTTTATTATGATAAACATCTGTCTTATTTCTGATCTATTGTTATAGACTATCACAAATCTCTGAATGTCCAAAACTCAACAGCTTTTGTTCACCATACCTGCTTTTTCTGAACTTCTCAACTCATACGTGGCTCCTATTCACTTTGAAGGTGTTACTGGGAAATTGTAAAAGACAATGCAGATTCAGGAGTCAATGTCAGTCTTTTAGAATTGTCTCACTTCACTCTTCTGAGAATGACCAGGATTAGCACAAGAAATCAAGGAGGACTGGGTCTTAGGTTCTATTTAGGTTCAATTTTCAAAAGGTTATTTATTATAGAATTTTAGGGTTGGAGAAGACTCTAATGACATATGGACTAATCTCTTGTTTGAAACCACATCTCCTTCTTTGTAATTCCCACCAAGATACGTTTTCTAAAATTTGGATTCAGTGCTGGAGGTATACATGGAGATGTGTCTGCCTTTATTTTGTTAAAGTCATGCTCTGGAGATTTTCCAAGGTGTTTCATAAAAGTAACGATTTGTTCATACTCACTACTGTGTAGTTTTCAATATCTGGCCATAGCACACTTAATTTCTTCATTTTCCTGTTGATGAACAATGATTTGCTCCTGGTATAGCCTGTTGATGACAGTGTTTTGATGAGTGCTCTAATACCTGTTTAATGGTGAACATTGTTCACATTTATTTTGGGTATATACCTGTGTTGAAATTTTTGTGTTGGAGAAACACAGGCTTTAGCTATAGACAATACTGCCAAACAATTTTTCAGAGTGATTTTTCAGTCTAGAAATGTTCAGTTTCACATTGAAAAGGACAAGATCCAGTGGAATATGGTAGAAAGCCCATTGTAACTACACGTGGACCTGAAGTATTAGGTTAGTAAATCGATTTTATCAATATATATTAATTGAACACCTACTATGTATCAAGTTCTGGACTAGAAGCTTTAAGGCTTTGGGGACCTTATGGATTAATGGGGAGAGAAAATTGCAACATACTGTGACATTGGTAATTTTCTATTTATAAACTATGACAAGTGCTAGGAAGGAAAGTGCAGAAAGCCATCAACCCAGCAGATTGGGTGCTCTCCTCCCTTTTTCTTTCTGTGGGGAAGGGGGAAAAAAAGCAACTTACTCTAACTGTAATAGCCTTAATTGTGGACCAGCTTCTAAGCTGTCAGACTGGAACCCAATTAATCACTGAGGGTGGTATGGAATTGATAAATTGCTTTGGTGCTCTTTTACTAGTATAAATCTTTGATATAATGATTGCTGCTCTCTGATTCATACCATACTACCCCTGTGATCAATATGTATGAAGAATGGCTGATTTTCAAGAACCACCCGCTTGGTAATGCTCCTTTACATATACAGCACATGTAGATATGAATTAGTGCCCAAGACAGATTTCTGACAAAGAGGCAGTAGGTGAGGTAATATTATGGGTTTAGGAGGAGGAGGAGGACTAGAGCTAGGGGAAATGAATGGAATTTGTTACAAGATATTGGGAGGAATTTTTCAGAAAGGGCAAAATAAAACATTCAGTGGGAGAATCCCTTCCTCCTTTTATTGTTTAACCAGTCTCCCTTGGTTAAAGTCTTTCAGCTCAATGATTAGATGTGACTTCAGAGGAGACTTACTATCCACAAAGTCTTCAGAATGAGAAATTCATTGCAGGATAAAAGTTACATGTGATTTATGGTTACGGTTCCTTTGTTTCTTTCCTGAATGACCAGTGCTGACCAGGGAGGAGGGTGGGCTGTTGCTTGTGGTTCGCAGTAGTCCAGAAAGATCCCATTTTGCAGTTTGTTTGTTGGTTGCTCATTAGATCCCAGACCTATTTATTGAATACCTGTCTTATTCCATGTTTTAAGTAAGGTACTGGAAATTCATGGGTAAGGAAGACAGGAACTTTTACCTGGAAGGTTTAATGGGATCACCAGAGTCTTTTTTTGGTCTGGAGGGCACACATATCCTATATTCTTCACTACGAAGCCTCTGAGTTCCCTGGTTTCTAGTTTCAGAGAATTGTCCATCTCTCTTGCTCACTCTTTCATACACATATACACACATATATTTTGTAATTCAGTTTCCTCACTGGCAAATCTTACTCTCTCAAATGTTTCAGCAGAAGTCACATTTGTGCAAGCAACAGGACCATATCTGATGTGAATCTAGCAGAGACCAACTTCTTTGGTGCCTTGTGCTGAATATGGCACCAATTGAAAGAATGAAGAATTATATAAATGTGAAGGGTTTTGAATTCTCACCTAGAAGACACAATCAAGGGAATGTCAAATAACTTCTTGTGGCATTATTTTTTGATAGCAAAAAACTGGAAAGCACCTTAAAGTACATTTGTGGAATCCAACATGAATAGTTCATGTCATATTCCTGAATGTGAAAATGCTGAAGAAAAGTGTCTATTTTCTAATCATAGGCAGTAAATATTCAGTAAATATTTATTGAATAAATCTATGATTGGCCACTGTCCTTTGCAAAAAGAGATGTATGTCCTTAAAGGGTTTATTATTGTTACCCTGGATTAGTAGAATTTCAATGAAAAAAAGCATTTTGAAAAATGTGTATTGTAAACTGACTGATATTCTTATAATGAATGTGCTTTTTTTATATACCCAGAAATTGCAGCTGTTTTCATTTTTAAAAAACAGTATTTTGAGTAAGAATACTTTCCATCTGTTCCAAAGAGGCTAAGAAGCTTCCCTGGGATTTGCTTCTCTTCAGTATGTGAAAGAATTAAGAAAAGCAACTCCTGGGCAAGAATCTCTTGTTACAAGGCCTGGAGGGCTGATTCTGTCAAGGCCCCTCTGGAGAAATCTGAGTGATTCTGCACTCCCCTCCTGGGAACTCATGTGCTCTCCCTCTCCTGGAGCTAAGGGATTCTCTCAGTTATTACTATTGTGGCTTCTCCCCTGCTTCCCCTCTCACCCAGGCAGATTGCTTGTTTTATCTGGCACCCAATAGAGTTCTGCTGAGCCTGGGGCCTGTCTCTCCCATCAATCCTCATCCAATTAATTGATAAAAAATTAATAATTTAATTTTAGTGATGGGAATTAGACACCATTCTTGAGCTCCCTTTTCACTAGGTATCCCAGAGTCACCTCGTACAGACAAGCACCTGAAGCAAGAAGGAACATTTTCTATATTTTAAGTAGATTTGGCCACTTGAGCATCTTTGATTGGAGGGCAGGCAAAAGAATAGGAGGCACAGAGCAAAAAATGGTCCCTCTAGAAATCTGGAGGTTGAAAAGAAAATTGGTAGGGAAAAATCACATTTGTTCCCTCTGTGCTGTGGATATTTTTGAGACTTTTGCCAACCTACTTACTGAACTGCATATATGTGACACAACTCCATCGATTTGGGACTCAGTTGAAAGAATGAGCTCTGAATTCATACGTCATCCCTACTGATGGCACCTTTGGCTTCTGTGTTTTCAAGTATAAGATAGAACTAATAAGACAACCTTCCTTATCTCCAGCAGTGAGATAATGCACTTGAAGTACTTAGCCCAGTATCTATCCTTTCACATCTTTTTTAACCTGTAATAATGATATTTATTAATGCAATTCAGTATTGGTGATTATTTAAACAGAGACTGAGGTAAAGCTGTTAATAGTGTTGGAAAAGGATGTTTCCTTGTAAATTAATGTTAGTTTAGGAAGGAAGAATTATTTGGCAACACTGGCTATTTAAGACATTCACACAATATGATTGTAAAACTCACAAGTTTCCATGATCCCCCCCCACCCTGTTGTTGTAGAAACCTTGCTTACAAATAATTGATATAGAAATCACATGATTTCTACTCAATTATCCAAGTATATCCCTGTTAACTGTAATTTGTAAAATCCTGTTAACTGTAATTTGAGGCATTACCCATTTTCAAACAGTACTTTATTAAGCATATTGTCTTAATCAGATGTCTGCTTAAATCAAAGGAATCTTCAATTATTTTGAACAAATTGGTGGGATTTCAGTATAAATCAGTGGTAGTGTAGACAGCCTTACAATGATATGAGGATTTGAAAATAAATATTTTGGGTTTTATTCAAGCCAGTTTCATGGTACAGTGAGCCATGAAGTTATTTTTGTCTTATACATCCTGTATTCTATAGTAAATTCATAGAGATTAGTAATTTGTTCTCTTTTTCTCAAGCACACTCAGTTGTATTCTGGCGTGTAAGGCAGGGGAAGTACTCAATAAACATTAAGTCAATGATGGCCCAGAGTTTGTGTGAACAGCTATTTGATAGACTGGTGAAGGGGAAGATGCCTTAAACAGAAGCATTTTGTCAGCCTACTTTTACCTTCTCCAGAGATTATAAAATCCCTATGTTTGCTGTGTTTTCTATTTCTTTTGCATCTTTCCTGGCAACACCTAGCATGTCAGAGATTCAGTAAATGCTTATTCAATTGTACCAAAGTGAGTAGCAGAGGCAAAAGAAAAATAAGCTCCTATTAATCTTAATTTGGGAAAGTAATTGCTCTGACTTTGGTCCCGACACAGAATTTCTGTGAACCTTTTCAGTTTCTCAGTGCTCAGGAACATGAGCTGACTTCCCAAGGAAACTGGTCTATGACGAAGAGATTCTCATCTCATCCAGCGGTTGGTAGAAATTGAGACTTAGTTCGGATAAGTGGTTTAACACCTGCATGTAGACTACTCATCGCCCTCCATCTTGCCCCACCCCCAAACTCATTGGTACTTGGTTTACTTGAGACTTAGTTAAGCAGGTGGGTGATTGACACACACAGTTTAATTTTTATAGCTAACATAGCTTCATTGCTGTGTTTTCTTAACCCCTTCTTTCAGAGACTCCTCTATCTGTAAAGCAGAAGGAAGTTACAAGCTCAGCCTCACTAACTAGGTTTCCACTGACTGGTGTTGAGACACCTAATCTTCATTCCACCTCTGGGTGATGCATTGGCTTGCCCATGTATTTTAGGGCTTCCCCAAAAGGAAGCTGACTCGGGTCAGGGAACTACTAGTAAGACTTGAAGGAAGATTGATAGAGTGGGGTCCTTAAGCAGCTGATGAGGCTGATTCTTCCTCAGTGGTCACAAGGAGGGAGATGGCCCCATATTCCAGTATAAAAACTATACCTTGTGCAACAAGGAGAGGCCAAACCATCTCAATAGACAGGCCATGGGAGAGAAGACCTCAGAAGTCAGGCCTCCAAGATGTTTTCCTCTTTGCTTTCCTACAGAGAAGATGGTGTGGGCTAATTTAATGATCATGAAGAAGCCACTGAGCTGGCAGCAACAGCTGTGCATAGCTACCCTCTTGGGCAGCACAGAGCTGATGGAGCTCACAGAGCCAGCCCAGCTTTCATGGCAGCTGCAAAAGCAATGGCCACATAAACTTTCTCAAGGGGGGAGAAAGCAGAATGTGAGAGACGACGCTCTTGCAGCAAGAAAAACATAATAAATCTAAAAGCTACATATAACCTGAGGGATTTTATGACCATAGCCAGGCAGGAAGGAATGACTGAACTTAACTAAAGCTGTTAATTACCTGGGTGAGATCAAAAGCCCAAGTAAGGGAATATATTTATGATGTACCTTACAGGATATGCTTAAACTTCTTACTTTTTTTATTAATTGGTTTGATTAAATAGATTTAAAGAGCCTGGGCAGAGCCTTTTAAATCATATTCCATATTGATCTAATGAAATAGTCAATAAATTTACTAAGATAGGTCCTTTCCTTTATACAGTCTGGAGGGAAATGTTTCACTGAATGGTTATAACTCAACTCCCAACCTCATTGCTGTTCCCACGGTGACTCACAGGGAACAGATGGATGCTGGGAAAATCTTTTAGGCTGTTTGTGGGAGAGTTTGGATAAGTGGTTTAGCACCTGCATGTAGACTACTCATCACCCTCTATCTTGCCCCACCCCCAAACTCATTGGTACTTGGTTTACTTCACTTGAGCTGACTGCTATTGGGTGCCTTACAGATTCTATGCATACTGTACCCAATTTTCTAATGTGTACCATACCACCATCTGTTACAGTCTTGAGGCTGAGGCTTCAGGACTTAAGTGGTATTTCAGAGCCTTTGACTTTTACTCATTCATCCAGGCAGCTCTGAAAATACTGACAAAATGAAGCTTACAAACAGAACAAAATGTGCACAGGTAAATAGCAAATCAATGAATAAGATTCCTTAATCATTCAATAAATCTGGGTTAAATCATGGGAAACTTTCTGAAAGCAGTAGCATTATGTTCTTTGTTCCCACCCAGTACAACAGTCAAGGGAGTCTAAGGGCAGGAAGCTGGGGAGAAGGAAGTTTCATGTGGGTTCACAGGACTGACCTTCATGCATTTCTCTCACTGAGTGTGGAATGGAGTAAAATCCTGCACTTGTCTTATAGTCACTAACCCCAACAATAGGCCAGAAAGCAGTATTTTGGGGACAGTGTTCTTGGGATTGTGATGTCAAGGCAGTACAGAGACAAGATGTGAAAATCCCTCCATATCCTCATGTGGGCTGAGGTTACTATTTTGGGCTTGTACTCTGGAGACCCTCCATGAGACCTCAAGTAGGAGAGCCAGAAGTCTGCAGAAAGAAGCAGGCACAGAGTAGGTATGCTGTGCAGGGGGACTTGAACTGTCTTATGTAAAAATAATCCCATTACCCTCTTGGCAGTGACTGGTGACTAGGTTGAAGCTCCTGAAGCTGTCCTGGCTCTTGTTAACCCTGTTTTAATATTGAAATTTTAACCTTAATGAGTGTCATAGATTTATTTGTGATTTTGAGGCTGAAGCCAAAGGGGGGTGGAAGGGATCCTCCTGAGCTTGAATGCTGCAAGTCTACAAGCAATTAGGGCAGTGTGCTGTACTTGAAAAGGTAACAGAATCTGAGTGTCCAAACCAAGGGCAGTTGGTCGATAGAAAATTACTTTAAAAATTCAGTGCCATGGTGAATCCAACTATTGGACTCATTCAGAGCGAAGAAGAAATCTATGTAATTGTGGTCTTTCATTCTCCTGCTCCTCCACCATCCCCCTCCATGTATCTTCAATTAGGTTGGTTATTTGGTCCTGAGGGCATAAATTCCTGTAGAACTCTGATCCATTAGGCATAGCAGAGTCATCAGGAAATTACTCAGATTGCATCCCAGTCACTGATCTGGCCTCCATGAGCATACCCTGCTCTGGATTTCAGATAGGAACCCGGAGCTGGACATTCACAGATCTTGCCTGCATCCCTCTTTGTTTCAGCAAGAACTGCTTGTAGGAAAGCCTCAAGTTGGTGCTGGCTGGCACAGCTTCTCTCTGTCCCAGTTTGAGGTGGCTGCCAGCTTCCCTTGGCTGGTGTAGATACGTTCATCTCAGGCCAAGGAACACTGCTGCCAGGCAGGCCAGCATATGCTTTCGCCTTGTCTAACTGTCTCTAGGAGCCAGGGACCCAAACCTTTTAATTCCTCTAAATCTCAGACCTTCGGTGAGAGCTGGTGTTCAAATCTGCACCTTGAAGAGGTGTCTTTCTGGTGTGGCTGGACTGTGTGCTGCTTGCCTAAAGAGTCACCCAAACCCAACTCCAACATTTTCAACTCAGAGGACATTTAGTATTCTGGCCTGTCTCTCCTATCAGGCTTTATTTATTTATTTATTTATTTATTTTCAGATTTCTGGTTTACTGGGGATGTTCAGTTTAGGTGCATCATCATTTCGGCATGTGTATTTTTGTTTTGTTCACTTTGGTTCCCAATGAAGTGATGACTCAGAGGAAGGCAGCAGGTGGAAGGGGCTTGGGTCGAAGTATCAGACAGACTTGCTTCTTTTGCATTGTATCTGTCTCACCTTACTATTTACGTAAATGCAAGAGAACAGAGGTTAGAGGTTGGTTTGCCCTATTTGTGTATTGTTCCAGGCCTGTAGGTATTCAATAAAAATGTGAAGAGAGTTAGAAGCTTGAAGACCTTATGTGAGACCTTAAAAAGTATTTTGTTTCTTAGTTTCTTATTTGAAAAATGGTTATAAATGCATAAGACAATATAGAAAGTAGCTGATAGCATCATATGTTCAGTATACGCCTCCCACTGTTTATCTAATATGGTGAACTGTTCAAGGACAAGAACATCTTCTTATTCTCCTTACATTAGGGCCCAGCACTGTCCCTTTGCAGAGGCATTGCTTGTTGACTGTTTGTTGAATGAATGAATTTAATCCTCCATTGGTAGTATGCATGTGAATCAATGATATTGACAATTGAGAGCAGGCCTGGGAGGAGATTCCTTTCTGTTATCTCATTCTTATAACTCAATTACCATGCAGGGGAAATGAACCAGGAATTCTCTATAGCCCATCTGGATCTGTGGATTCTGTGGGCCATTTGAAGTGGAATTTAATGTTGGAAATTCTTTTTAGCCAAAAAAGACCATTCATGGGATAAGTCCCAGGCTTTGTGGTGATTTGCCGACTGTAATTCTTTACATATTTATAAGATTTTGCACTTTTTATATATGTTTTTTTGTGTCTTTAAAATGTGATATTATTGACCCAAGTACCCTTGTAATTATAATAGTAACCACACCCACTTGACAGTTAAGAAAACTGAGGCAAAGCTGGGGGATTCACCAAAGTTACATAGTTATTCAGTGACATACAAGCTAGAAACTCCATTTCAGATTTCCATATGCTTCACCATATCAAGTGGCTCCTGTGATTATTGAGGAGCAGGGTGGCTGCTGGTGTTTTACGCTTCTATCTACTTTGTCAGTTTTGTCCATTTGCCAAGTCTCCTTACCTTTTTGTTGTTGTGGTATGACCTGAAGTCTGAATCAACCAAATCACTTACAAATTACTCTAAACTCTTGTTTTTATTGTTATTTCTGATGAACGGTCAGTGTCTTAGGTTGCAGTTCAGTTATTGATTTAGTAGTTTGAAGGAACTTTTGTGTCATTGACATTTGGAAGGTGTGGAATTGTCTGTCTCCTGCCAGCAATCCCTTCTCTTGATACAACCCAGGTGACAAATTTAGTGTCATTTACCATGTTAAGATGGGTCTATTTCCATGTTCAGAAGGCTTATTTTCATTAATTGTATTTTTCTGTGGAAGAATTAAGACTCTCTTTTTTCCTATCTCAGAATAAACTTTCCTAGAAATATTCTTGCATTGGCAATTTCAGGTCTACTTTTTTAACCTCTTATAAAGTAACAAAAATTGAACAAAAATCAAATGTGGCATACAATTTATTTGCTGTTGACAGTCTTGGTCCTTTCCAAACTACAGGATAATGAATTAAGTGCTTCTTCATTTAGTCCTGGTGATGGTCAGTACAAACTTTTTAAAAGATGAATCAGAACATTATTACACAAGGGAATTAATGAAATACAATAACCTCTAAAAAGAGAGGAAATAGTCACCTGGGTAATTATTCTATAGTGTTGCTATAGGTATGGCCATTTAGGATGAATTCTCAAATTATAGAATGTTAGTTGCTGAGTTACAGATAATCCTAACATTTGAGTTCACAGGTTTATTCTTTACTTCACTAGACTAAAAGCTTCCATATCAAGAGTATGTTTTCATGATATAAGTGCAACCATGATCTTGGCCTGCTTGAGGTTCTTCCTGTCGTGTACCTTCCTCTCATCATCCTACTTTGTTTAATGCATTGTTCCCTGTACTCCCTCAAAAATGGTTTTATTCCTCCTTCATCTAATATACCACCTGTCTCTTGCTCTTTGTACTGGAACCCCTCTCTCTGACATGCTTCCTCCTAGATTATCACAATGTCCAGTAGATATTTAAGGGGTGAATTTGTCCCTCATGGAACAAGGTCTTAGAGGCATTTTTGATTATCATGATTTAGACCTGGGGTTGGTTCCTGGTATCTTATGGGTAGAGGTTATGGATGCTGCTGAGCATTCTACAAACACAGGCTAGTACTCACGCCCCCAATCAAGAATATCCAATCCCAAATGTCAGATATCCTGAGTGGTAGTGAACTTTTCCTCTTATAACAGTGTTACCTCAGATGGCACATCTCCCTCAAAACGGGACCTTCCTTATAACCATCCCTAAAGTGGTCTAACTTTCTCTATTACTTTGTTTTCCTCCTGGGACTCAGGCATTATATGAAATTTTCTTTCTCCTTGTATGTGTTTACTTGATTCCTGTATGCCTCCCTTTGCTAGTCTGTAAACTATACTGGGGGAAGGACCTTATCTGTCTTGGCTCAACTGACTTATCAGAACAGTACCCAGAACAGTACCTCATATTTAGTTTGCTCAGTATACATATCCTGGAAAAAAATCATTTCTTAAAATAAGAAAAGAACAAAAAAGAGGAAGGAATAAGCAGGATAAAACAATGGAAAGAAGGGAGAAAAAAGAAAGAAATGGAGGAAAGTGGGAAGGATGGTTGAATGGAAAGATAGATGATAATGAATAAAGACTGAAAAATTTATACCTATAAAAGCACTCCCCATTGTATTGATGGGTGGCCAAATTTCTAATAGACTACCCTGTTTGACCAGTGTGGACTTGTATGTTGTCCCAATAAGATAACTCTGAATTATGAAAATACAGTTTTACAGCCTAAAGGAGTTCTGGATGCTCCAGCAGTTTGCATATGGTATAGCTAGCATCTAAAAGACCAGTTCTTGGATCTGATAATTCACGTAAGTACTGATGCTTATTATTGGGACTATCTGAGTTTCTTTTCTATGCATTTGCTCTGAGGACTGTAAGGCATCTCCTTTGATTATCTCAGTTATAGCTGTTCTTAATTTTCACTACTTGACTTTGACTACTGATGCTCATTGCTTCCTGACCTGACCTATCTGGTGATTCTGTGTTGAGAGACTACTTTTGAGCCCAGCCCTATGCCTTATAGGAGTCTCTTTGTTCTTTGGTATCATTTATGTATGGTTTAATGTATTAAGTTTAATCTTTTAAGTATTTTGTTTAAAAGAGAATTATAAAAAGTCACCTGGGTGATCAATTGTGAAATAAAGTTAGTGTAATGAATTGCATTTAGTTATGATATATAACTGAATCAGTCTTTGATGATTGAGAAGGCAGTTCAGGATAACAATGGCCTCACAATCATCACAAGGTATTTGAATTTGTCATTCTTCACAGGTGGGTGATAGTGCCAACTCACAGCAAGATTCCCTGGGTGTAAAGGCAAATATGTTTACTCTACCATGGAAAACACATGTTTCATAAAGACATGACTTTATCGACTTTTCCTCTGGCTTCCTACAGAGCCTTTAAACTCTGGAACTTTCATCATGCTTCCATCCCCCACTCTCAGCCTCCATCTTTATCCCCTAATTACATGAGCTTAACTTCCCCTGACCTACAGAGAGTCAAGAAAAATTGGCATATAAAGCCCTGTTGTGTTTTGGTCTGACCTATGGGTCCTTTAAATGAAGCCAGGATACAGTGTGGGGTTTGAGCTGCTAACGTCTGGATGCCCTTAAGAAGCATAAATCTCTCCAAACCCAAGGGAAACTTGAATGTAGTGATTTCCAACCTTCTTGGATTTGTGACACCTTATAGTTTGATTTGCTAACACCTTTTTTCCCCCTTTAAAAAGTAACAGGTGTGTCATGTTTACTTAAAAATTAAAGTCAATCATTTTACATTATTATTGTTATTATTATTTAGCTTTATTTATGAGGGTGAGGGAAGGAGGTATTTTGTATAATTTGTAATGACCTTAATAACTGAATCCTTGTAACAAAATCATATTTAGTCCTTTTTATTTCCAGTCTCATCACCATAATTCTAGCTCATTTAATCTTGGTTTCTTTGAACTGTCCTTGTACTCTCTGGTGTGATTTTAGGTAGTATGATATTCTTTAGTGTTCTAATTACTTCCAGTAAGTTCTGTTACTGCAGTATTCATCCCTCTTATATATGATCCAGTTCTAAGCACAGAGCAAATAGATGCACAGTTAAAAAAAAGAAGTGCATTGACTAAATAATTGGAGATTTTCTTAGATTATGGAGGGTGGGGAATAAGTCCATAATTAGAACAAAAACTCTCCTTGCTCATTGGATAACTTCCCAGAGGTGAGAGAAACAAATTCATACAATGATACACAGATGTTCTAAAATTCTGTGGAAAGAACATCATAATCATACCACCAGACACTGTGGGTGCCTATTCTTTGTGTGCCTGGATGTAAATAAAATCTTGAGAACTGGAATTTGAAGGCCTCAAATGGTACCTTTGAGGAGTGACATGATTTTTAAAAAAAATTTATAATTTTAATTTTATTCATACTTTAGATTTTACAGTAAAGGCAAATGGGTATTAGAGAGCCTCCCCCCCCAACCCTTGTTGACAACCCCTCTATTCACTCTGGCCCCTCTCCTTGTTGTTTTTTGATCTATGTTGAGTCCTTTGGTCTCTTCGTTTTCTGTGGCAATGTCCTTTTCTTGGGTGAGGGATTGTGATCCTAGAATGCAACAACCCTTGTTGGTAGATGTTCAGTCTTATCTCTGTACTGGGTAGCAGTTCATTCTCATTTGGAATCTATTGGTCTTTTCTCATTGTTGATAGTCTTCAATCAATTTCATTCATTGTAGAAGATACTTGTGGTGAAGGGCATCTGCTGAAAGACTTTGCAGGTCATTTCCTCTCCTTTAGATTGTAGCTTTGAGTGGGCCTGCAGCCCCATCTCTGTGATCTTCCTCTCCCATGGAATGGGGAGGGACACCTTGCATGAGTTGTGTATCAGCCCTTAGCTTTTGGCACGTCCATTCATTGTGTGGCCTTAGGTGTGACTCTGACAGGTGTCCGTGATCATTTCTCCAGTCCGTTATACGTTGTCATTCTCACAGCTCCTCCTCTTGCGTTCCACTTGTATTTGTGCACAATATTTTGCTATGGTCCCTGACCAATTTGATCTGTCCAATGTATTATTAGTTCTCTTCTCATTCTTTCTGAGGACTAATTGGGGCGGGTGAGAATGAAAGAGAGGGGCCGCCTTTATAGCCCCCTGCCCCACTCCCCCTCTGCCAAGCCCGTTGGCTGAGCTTGTGAAGGCTGGGCTGCAACCACCGAGGAGGGGCAGCCGCTGGCAGGCCCAGAGCCCTAACCAGGTTCAGGAGGAGTGACATGATTTAGCTAGAAACTCTTGGCTAGTTATTCTAGGTGCTTGCTTCCAGCTTAGCCATCCTGGCTTCCCACCTAACATCAGAAATGGCCATGGCCTCCTGCACTTTTGTGCCATTCCTTTCTGTGAGGCAGAAGGAGGATCCTCTCCCTTGCCAGCATCTCATTCTTTGGATGAAGATTCCAAACAGCATGACTTTGTTTTTTCCTATATCTCTCCCAGTTTCAAAACTCTTCATTCCCTTTATTTCTTGTCTCAAGTCTTGGGACAAGTGACTGTAAATGAACTTAGATTAAGATTCATAATAGACATTCCATTATGTAACATGCTAGCATTTCCCTTCATCATAAAATAAATATACTATAATATAGATCAGTGCCCTGGTTTTTAGTGAAAGTCTTTCCTATCTTCCTTCAGAATGAACTTTCTGCCTGGGAACTCTCCAAATAGTAAGAGTGGGCATTTGTTTGCTTTTATTTGAATCCTAACCCAGTGTTCTGGGAGCCCTCCTGTAGCAGAAAGCTTAACTGTTAACTTCTTATCTTTAGTACTTACTAGGGGAAATCTCTTTATTCTCTTTTGGCAGCTCCCTGCAGCAGGGCATACATGGTTAGATTAGGGATGACTATCTGACTCAAGGGTGATCAGTTAATTTTTCTAGTGACATAGTTTAGAGTGAAATATGAGCTGAAGAAATCTGAAGCTCACCCTTAGGAAATTGGGGAAACTTGGAGAACTTAAGTTACTTAAAAACGGGTGCAGGGGTGCCCCAAGTTAGCATCACAGGCAACTAGAGCTCCATTCATGTGGAATTTAGGATGGAGCTGAAACAAGCTAAGTAGAAGCTTCTAGCTGACAGATGGGGAAGAAAAATCAAAGGTAAGAGAGAAGTTAGAATAATATGAGAAAGAAACCACAAGACCTATATGAAAGCTACATGGAAGTCTTATGAGCCCCTAGATGTGATCCATTCTCAAAGCCTTCCCATTCTACTTAGCATGCATGCTTACAATAAAGTTGCCATTTTATTGAGTGTATCTTTTCCTGGATTTCAAAGAAGCCTGACCAGCTTTCATTAAGAATTCAAAAACTACATGATTATTTTCATCTGGGAAACTCTTGACTTATTTTTTCCAGTAATTTAACTGAACTCAAATTTTTAAAAATTAAAACCTTTTTATTTTCTTACATTGTTATTCAATATTTGATTTCTCCCCTCAGTGATTGTCCCCACATACGTCCGTCCCGCAATGACATCACCCATGAACCATAACCCAGGTTCCTCCTCTAAGTGAAATCATCCAATATTTCTCATTTTCCTTCTGAAATAGTCACTGTTTTCTCACATTAAAAAAAGTACATTGATACATTATTTTAAAATTTAAAATGAAATTGATTTTTAATTCTGGTCATTTACCAGTAAATTAAAGATTTTGGCTAATTGAGATTTTGTTCTAATGCTAGGAATTTCTTCTTACTTGAAATCACCAATCATCATTTCATTGAACCTGTTTGTCTAAGTCCTTTATGAATATCACTCTTTAGTCCTAGGATTTTTATGACTTCTCATTCCCCATTTCATCATTTCATAATTGTAAATGTTTTATTCTCCCTAAATCAAGTAGAAAAAAAGGAGAGAAAACATTTACTTTGGAATTTGAATTAATACTTTTATCCATAGCATTAATCCAGTTTGTTTATACGATAGCCTTTTTTTGAGCTTCTCAGATGTCATTATCAATAGGCTAAAAACTTCTTACAAACTTATGACTGATTTCTCTCAATCTTTATCATGTTTTATACCACACACACATATCTTGGACCTCCACACTCCCAGTGAATCGTGAATACTTAATCAGGCATTAAATTATAGAATGTAGTCTTTTTATTGGGTAAGTCTTATATTAACCTTTAACCTTCATTTTATTTTTTTTAATGCATGTATGTGTGCTGCTGTCTATGTATGTGCATGTGCCTGGCATATGTGGAGACTTGTGCATGTGTGTGTGTGATGAACTAGGAGACTGCTAAAATGTAGAGTGAGCTTTCTGCTTTCACTATTTTATAAGAGAAATATAAACATATTTCAGATGACTTATGAATAGCCCTTACAAATGGAGAACTATGAAGTAGACAATCAAACCAGATTTGTAAGGTCATTCACTTTTAAGTCAAGGGATTAGCACAGAGGAATATCCACTCATAGGCACAATAATAAACTAGAATATTATAAAAACATATTGAAATTCCCTTCTGAGTCAAACAGTTCTCTCCCTCCCGTTTCATTGAGATATAATTGACGTACCTTACAGTATAAGTTTCATTGCACAACATAGTAGTTTGGCTTGTACATATTGTAAAATGACTACCTTAGTAAGCTTAGTCAGCATCTATCATCTCACAGAGATACACTAAAAAGAAAAATAAGAACAAAACATTTGCCTCATGATGAGAACTTTTAGAATTTACTCTCTTATCAAATTTGCTATATATCATACTGCAGTAGTAGCTATAGTTGCTGTGTTGCACCTTATATCTACGGTACTTATATATTTTATAACTAGAAATTTGTACCTTTAAACCACCTTTTTTCATTTTCTACTCACCCTACCTCCTGTATCAGCTGACCACAGATCTGATCACTTTTTAAAAAATGAATTTCATTTCATGTTTATTACATTCTACATTTGAGATCTTCCAGTATTTGTCTTTCTCTGTTGGACTTGTTTCACTGAACGTAATGTCTTCACTACTCATTCTACCTCTTGCAAATGGCAGAATTTCTTCATTTTCAGTGACTGAATAAGACTTTGTTGTACTTTCTTACTACTTCTTTACCTATTATTCCACTGATGGACATTTAAATTGTTTTCATGCCTTGGCTATTATAAATAATGTTGATATAAATATGGTGTACAGATACCTGTTCAAGTGAGTGTTTTTATTTCCTTTGGATACATTTCTGAAAATGAATTTATTGGATTCTATTTGTTTTGTTGGTGTGTCCATGCCTAATTTATAATGGGGATGTAGATTCTGAGGTTCTTCCACACCAACAAGGGATTCTTTAGCAAGGTGTCTGAGAACTCAACTCAATCCTGACTCTTTGGAAACACTGTCTAGCTCCAGAGGCTAAGGGCTTGGACTCTTAAGAGTGTCTTTCACTTTAGATGCTGACAAGCCACAAGCTGCAGACTGTCCCCTAAGCTTTAGACCAACCAGGTACAGACTAGAGGTTCTCATAACCCTTTTCTCAGACTTCATATGTCCTTCACGAGCCCAATTTATTATTTGTGTTCTTAGCCTACTGACTATAAATTAGAGGTTCTAGGAAACTCACTTCAGGTTTATTAATTTGTTATGTAGCAACTCATACATTTCAGGAAACCTATTGGTTTATGAGGTCACCAATTTACTGCAAAAGATAATAAAGAATATGTATCCATAGAAGATGGAAAATATGCATAGGAGATATGTAGAAAAGGCAAAATGTTACCATACTCTCTCCAGGCACACCATTTCCCCCCAAATCTTCACATGTTCACCAACCTGGAAGCTCTCTGAGTCACCTTCCTCTTGAGTTTTTACAGACTGATTAACTTGTTGGCCATTCACAATTTAACTGATCCTCCAGTTTCTTCACAGAAGTCAAGAAGTGGGTCTAGGAATTTCCAACTCCCCATTTCTTTGTTTCAGTGGCAAGTAGGCCCTGTCCTCAAGGTTTTTCAAAAGTTACCTTCACTAACATAACAACTATGGGACAGAACTATGGGACAGAATTATGGGACAGAAACTGTGGATGAAGTTTTAATATATATGAGAATGATATTTATTGGGTAATTTGAATGACCAAATATAAATATATATTTCTGATACATCAAAATATCATAACTTGTTAGTTCTGTTATCAAAATTTTTTGAGAAATGATTAAGTTGTTCAATGTAATCTACATGCATATGACTTTAATATTCTTTATAGCCTGATGGCTATTACATTTTTATCTAGGTCAATGTATATATGTGTATATGTGTATACATATCTACCATCAACTGACTGAACTATCAATCTATCTAGAGATGCCTGTTTGTCTCCTCCACTTACATACTTGCAGGCTCCTTGAAATTAGCATATCTGCATTTGATTGGTCATCCTTTTTGTTCAGCTTCGGCATCTTTCTTTCTCTATACCTTGCCTCAGGTGACTGGCACCATCTTTTACTTGATTATCTAAGCTGGAACAGAGTTCCCTTTATTTCTCTCTCTCAGTCCTTCAATTTTATAGTCAACAAGTGTGTATGAATTCCTGACTCTTAAGTATCTATGAACTGAGCATTAGCTCCATTCATGGTAGTCACAGCTATAAACCAGCTCTCTATCCTCTCTCACCTGTATTACAGAAATAACTTCCCAAGTGGTCTCACTATTGCTAGTGTGGATCATTCACCATCCATTACTTGTGCTCTGGAAGTCTGTCCTCTGATTCTCTGATATTGCTTCCAGAGTGATCTTCCAAAAGGTATATATATGAGCATGGCAAATGTCTTCATGACTTCTTTTTATATCCTTTAGGATGAAATCTAAACTTTTTAGCTAGGCATATAAACCCCTTTATAACTTGGCCTCCTCTACTTTCTTTTACTACCACGAATAAGATACAGTTCCTAGACTTAACCTCAAGAGACTAGCAAATACACAGAAAAGTATGTGGATTATAAATACCAATAAATGTACAATCAAGTAGAGCACTATGCACATAGAAAGGCCACTGGACCCAAGATGGAGTATGAGGCAGAGGCGACTTCCAGATCCCCCAACCTGAGCCAAGGCAGGGAGGAAGAAGACATCTTAAGTCTGTTAAGGGATAGGTGACATATGGAGCAGGAAAAACTGACCCAGCTGGAAAAATCCTCTTGGGACAAGATCTGCAATCCAGGGCCATGCATTTGAAAAGCTGAGATTTGTTTAGAGAACATAAAGAACAGAGATGTCGACTGCAACTGAGGCCATGGCAGTTCCTAGGAGTGAGGGGTGTGGACTCTGGGAGAGTAACAACTGACTAGCAAGATGAAGTATTTATCAGGCAAAGAAGCTATATAATTACTTGGAAGAATCTTTATTTTGGGAATTCTTGGGATAGACTTGCTTATATCATAGGTTTGTAGGTTTGTAAGGATCACAGGAAGACTACTTGAAAATGAATTTTTATTGACTCTTAGAGCACTAAGGTGAAGGAAACCTCCAGAGGTCACTGAGATTTTACCCCTTCCTTTAGGCAGAACCAAACATAAATCTTTCCAGACAGTTGAGTGTTTGTTGGCAAAGGTATTCAGCTGCAAAGAAGTAATCGCTGCTTTTGTTGACAGATTTAGAGATGTTTTGCCAAACACTATCTTGAAATCCTATGATTAGATGTAATTTTGCAAAAATGAGTCTATAATGGAGGTGATTCACTTGCCATATCAGCTAAGGAGTATCTTCTATTTACAGTTTATTTAATTTACATTTGATTAATTTTCACTGAGTGCAAGCAGTTACTCTATAATTATCTCTCTTCCTGCATCAGGCTACAGGCAACATTATGTTTGGAAAATTGTGAACTAAGATGTTAACATAGAAAACACCCATTAAGTAATCTCTTTCACCTACTTAACATCAAAGTAAACCTTTTATGACTTAAGATTCATGAGTTTTTCAAATCTGTTTTCTCCACACATTCTAACAGAAAATATTATATACCTCCCACTTTCACAAAGTAATATATAAGGTGTCACAATCACTGCCTTTTTGCTCTTTAGTCCCACCATCATGAACCCCACCATCATTAGGCAAAACAATTATTTTTAAAATGTCTTTTCAGAAATCATGTACATGTATATACTTCGAACTCCTGGACAAGAACTGCCTTTCTTTTAATCATTTATTCCTTTAATATAAAAAGTCTCTATTGTGGCTTATTATTTTGAAATTGTGATGGGTAGCACTTTTCATGTACATTTGATTTTAACCAATGTCAACCAATGGCCAACTAAATGTAGAGCATGTGGGCCAAACTGACTTGCTGCCTGTTTCTGTAAGTTTTCAAGCTAAAAGGGGCTTCTACATTTTTTTAGATGGTTTGTTCAAAAGAAGACAGTTCATGATGTGAATATTGTGAAAATCAAATTTCTCTGTCCACAAATAGTTCTGTTGGAACATTACTGTGCTCATTCATTCACACATTGTCTGAGTGTAGTTTTGTGCTATGAGGGTGCATTGATAACTGCAGTGAAACTGTCTGGTTTGTCCAGTCTAAACTATTTACAATCTGGCTCTTTACAGAAGAAGTTTCCTAATCCCTGGCCTAGAGTAATCATGGTAATCTCATTTCCCCTGTGAATGAATGGTTTGGGAATGAACATAAAACCTAATCCTGGGAAATGGATTATTGGGATCTGTTGAGGGTTTCTGGGAAAGATTTCTGGCTCCACTATGGAGATCTGGGAAAATATGGCTCCTTTATTTCTTTTTTAAATTCCTCTATATTTATTGCTCTTGTCTGAGCAGTGGTAGCCATCTTATGACCCTGAATGCTCCTGCCTAAAGGTTAAGTCACCTTACTGAGATGGCAGCTGGGAGATGGGAAGTCAGGTTCTTAATTTCTTTATTTTTTGAAGTGAAAGTGTTTTTTATTATTTATTTGTTTGTTTGTTTCTTTATTATAAATTTCACAACACACATATTATCATTGTATAACCCAGGGTTCTCCCACCATCTCGTCACCCTTGAACCATTATCTTAATCTCTTTTTCCATCACTCCCCTGATCTTATCCCCCCTCTTGCTCTATGCTTCAGTTTTATTGACAGTTTTAAATTTTCTTGTCCCTTTGTTTGTTTGTTTTCCCTATATCCAGCATATAGGTGAGATCATTCCATAGTCCTCTTTTTCTTTCTGGCTTATTTCTGCTAATATAGTTCCTTTTAGGTTCATCCATCTTATCACAAATGCATTAAATTTGTCTCTTTTGATTACTGGGCAATATTCCATTGTATACATATAGCACAACTTTCTGATCCATTTGTCTGTTTTGGGGCTTTTGTATTGCTTTCATATTCTGGCTATTGTAAATAGTGTTGCAGTAAACTTCCAAGTACAGGTGTCTTTTTTGAATTAGTGTTTATATATGTCCTTTGGGTAGATTCCCAGAAGTGGGATTGCTCAGTCAAACGGTAGTTCCACTTTCAGCAGTTTGAGAGTCCTCCACAGTTTTCCATAGCTGCTAGACCAGTTTGCATTCCCACCACCAGTGTCAAAGTGTTCCTTTCTCTCCACACCCACACAAGCACATGTTGCCCGCTTTTTTTTTTTTTTTTGATATGGAACATTTTTACTGGTGTGAGGTGGTATCTCATTGTGATTTTGATTTGCATTTCCCTGATTATTAGTTATGTTGAACATTTTTTCATATGCTTATTGGCCATTTGTATTTCCTCTTTGGAGAAGTGTTTTTTCAACTCTTTTCCCCCATTTTTTGACTGGGATTTTTTCTTTGTTTTTGTTAAGTTGTGTGAGTTCTTTGTGGAGCTTTATTATCAGACCCTTGTCACTTGTATGAAGAGTAAAAAAATGTTCCCATTTGATTTGGTTTCTTTTTGTTTTGGTTATTGTCTCTTTTGCTGCACAGAAGGTTTTTAATTTGATGCAGTCCCAGCTGTTTGTGTCTTCCTTCATTTTTGTAAGCATCCATAGATTCATCCCGGAAGAGGTTTTTTAAGTGTAAATGTTAGTGTTTTGCCCATATTTCCCTCTATATATTTTATGGTCTCAGGTCTTACATTCAAGTCTTTTATCCATTTCCAGCTGGTTTTTGTACATGGGATGAGAGAGTAGCCTACATTCATTCTTTTGCATGTAGTGATCCAGTTTTTCCAACACCATTTATTGAAAAGGCTATCATGTATCAGCTATGTTTTTTGCCCCTTTGTCAAAAATTAGTTTGCTGTACATGTGAGGCTTTATTTCTTGGCATTCAGTTCTGTTCTTCTGAACTGTGTATCTGTTTTTGTTCTAGTTCCACTCTGTTTTAATTTTTATGGCCTTGTAATATAATTTGAAGTCTGGGGGTCTAATATCTCCATTCTCTCTTCTTTTGGTCATGAGGAATTTGGATATTCGAGATCTTTTATTATTCCATATGAATTTCAGTAATTTTTGGTATGTCTCTTTAAATAATGTCATTGGAATTTTTTTTTTTTTTGAAATTGTGTTGAATCTACAGATTGCTTTTGGGAGGATGGACATTTGATAATGTTAATTCTTTCAACCCATGGGTAGGAAATGTCTTTTCATTTTTTATGTCTTCTTCTATTTCTCTTAACAATGTCTTATAGTTTTCTTTGTATTAGTCTTTTATGTCTTTTGTTAGGTTTATTACCGGGTACAGGTATTTAATTTTCATTGGTGCGATAGTAAATGGAGTTTTTTTTGTTTGTTTGTTTGTGTTTTATTTTATTTTTTTTTACTTTCTTCTTCTGACTGATATTTTGTGTATAAGAAGGCTACTGATTTTTTGTGTGCTGATTTTTGTATCCAACTGCCTTACTGAACTGGCTTATTGTTTTTAACTAGTTTTTCTGTGGATTTTTTGGGTTTCCCCACATAAAGTAGCATATCATCTTTCTTTTCTTATTTGTATTCCTTTTATAAAGAATTAGGTTCTTGATGAAATGTTAAATGAGCCCTGGATCCCATCCTGTTTCTGTACTTTATTGTATATCATATTATACTTCCTTAGTATTAAGCCAGTAGAAGTGACATTTTCTGTTTCCTGACACACACAAAAAAAACCTTTATCAGCCACTATGGCTACTATGCCAGGCATTGGGGATACAGTAACACCAAAAATAAAACAAATTGTATTCCCTTATTGTCATTCAGCCTATTCTATTGGGGGAGAGAATTCTAAGAAAAATGGATTAGAAATGTTTAAGGTTGTTATGGAAGTCAGGTCAGTTTTCGCAGAAGTGCTAATACTTGATCTAAGATTTGGACAGTGATTTGTGCTTCATCGGGCCAATAATGGTAAAACCAATTATTTCCAGTTAAAGAGAAGACTATTATAAGAGGGAACAGGTGAGATGAAACAGTGTGATACTTGGGAGTATTTGCAAAGAGTTTGGTATGGTTGAAGATATCACTGAAGAGGGAGAGAGCAGTGAGAATGTCCCTAGCATAGAATTTGGGTAATCCAATGCAACTTCCAGCCCCACTATTGGGAGAAAAACAACAGCTACACAAGAGTTGGTATTAAAAACAAGGGTTATTGCTAATAAAGTTCTTACTGGAGTAAGTTCTTTTTGATGTCTTCTCTCATTTGATTCTCATCATAATTTTTTATAGGGAGGGTCCTTTAGTCTTTCCCATTTTATTTTTAATATTAAATAAAATTTATTTATATATAAATTTCACATCTTTGTAATCCCCGGGGTGGGTTCGCCCACTGCCTTTCCTCCCTGACCGTTCTTACCCTCTCCCGCCCCCAAACCCCCAGTTGTGTACTTCAGTTTCGTTGTTAGCTTGTTTTGACTTTTCCTCATGGCTTTTTCTTTATTTTTCCTATGTCCCATATATTAATGAAACCATTTGGTTTCTGTCTTTTTCTTTCTGACTTGTTTCTGCTAATATGATTTCTTCTAAGTACATCCATGTTATCATAAAATCGTTAAACTTGTCATTTTAAAATCTAGTGAATAATTATAGAAGCAGGAACAAAACCTTGAACCAAGCTGGTATGCCAGTTAGCACACATAAAGCCTTTTAGGTCTTGTAGAGTAGAGTATCATCAAGTCTTGTTGTAAGTTGCATATTCAGTGGATTCCATGGCTCTTTCAAATTACTCAACAAGTATTGTAAGATTGTAACACAGTTGAATTTCAGACGTGTTTCTCTAATTTTAAAATACATGTGTGGAAGTAAATATGGGACTTTCATACATAAGTTTAAATGTACAACTTCAAGAGGTATTTACAATATGCCAGTGGGCACACTTCACTTGACAGTGTAGTTTGTATAATCAAGCATTTCATTTCAAGTTTTTTTTTTTTTTTTTTTTGTAGTGCCAATGTATATATATGCAAATCTGGTTGAGGGCAAATAATATCCAGTTTGCTCTAGTTAGTTGCATTCTAATAACACATGTCCTAAATGCAAATTTTATACTCTGCTTTATTAAATCAAACATCAAGGTACAAAGAGAAGGAGAAAGATTTCAGAATTCAGAGGCAGTGGCAGGTAGCTGAATCAAATGAAAAGCAGAGCTAAAGTTGAGTTGTCAAATGCCAGGGTGTCAGAGGCGATTAAGAGTAGTGGTTTCAGATAAGTGGGGCTGATGGGAAAGCAAAAGGAAATGGAAGATTCTTTGGTGTCACCTGGGAGTAAGTGACAAACAAAGGGGCAGGAAAATAGGTGGTAGAAAATACAAGTAGTCACTTGTGACAGAGTCTGAAAGAAAGGGGGTCTAGTTTGCAGGTGGAACAGGGTCTGAGTGTAGTGAGGTTAGGGTTCTAAGGCAGTTCATAATACCTATATAACATCCTTGATAACACCTGGGCAGTGAGGTCAGATGGCCCCCTTCCCACTATGCCATCCATAGGGATGACTAAATCTTTTATACTGCTGCTTCCTCATCTGTAAAATAGGGCAATCCAAGTGCCTTGTAAGACTGTTAGGATTAAATGAAATTTTGTATGGGTTACATGCCTAACAAAGTATGGGACTGCTGCAGTGAGGTTTTGATACATATCTGCTGCATTGATATTATTATGGTTATTATCATATCTGGCAGAATAGAGCAAATTCATCTTCCAAACTCCATGCAGACTCTTTCTCATGAGGCAGTATGCCAATGTCATCTAAGACAGGCTTTTAAAGCCATCTGTTGAATGAATGAGTGGCACTCACCCCTTGAAATGTCATCATTATTATTTTTTGGTTGGACCACTTCTGCAGTTGATTTACCCATCCTCATGCAAGGGTATACAGTGGTGAGAATTTTAATGCATGAGTGGTTTGGGCAACAGCCTCAAAATGTCTTATTTTTACTATGTATTATTATAGCATTACATTCATAGTTAGGGGTCAGCTGCCATTTCCTGAGGTTTATAACATGCCTGTTTTAATTAACATCAAGCTAAATTTTGGCATACAGGTGGTCAGTCCAGATGTGAATGTTATTTTTAAAAGTGCCTTATGGCTGTTAAATCTCTTTCTTTAAAATAGCACAACATATATGAGTGTGTATTCATGGTGGGGGTTGGAGTAGAGAGCAGTAAAATTCTGAAATACTGATTATTTCAGGCCCTCTTTAGACAAGCTTCAATGATGAAAAGATTCCTTCAAAATTATTAAAATATGCTTACATAGGCCACAAACTAATAAACTGAATAGAAGCCAGAATAACCATAAAAATGGGGTGACCACACACTAGAGAGATAAAAGAAAGTACATAGAGTGCACTTTTTGCAAATACACTCTGTAGTTCAGAAAAATCAGCAGAGAACATGAGCTACACATTACACGGATGCACTTACTTGGGGTAGCAGGAGAGCATGGCATTTGTAACATTTATTTAAAGATAAAACAGTGCTCAAAATTTTAGTTTATCTAAATAAAATATCCTGGCTATATGTGTGAACACACAGTATATACACATACATGCTTTCTCTCTCTATATATACATATATATCATATATATGCGCATCTATATCATATAGATGCACATATATATCATATATATGCACACTGCTTACCTATAGGCATGAGTTAAATGCTTAATTGCTATTAGATGTATGTTGATTTCTGGAAAATTAATTAACTTCCCTTAAGCCTCACCCTTCCATTTCTAAATAAGTTATCGATTCTGATAACTCACATAAGTCATCACTGATATACCCTTCTTTATTCCTACTTCCAATTCATTGCCAAATCCAATGCAGTTTACTGCCTATGTATTTCTCATGCAACTCCACTTCTCTCTCTCCCACCACTTCATCTAAACTACTGCCTTCATGGTCTGGGTCACTATGGAATCTTCCAGCCTAGCCTGACTCAGGCACTATTGTCACACTTCTTGCAGCCTTATATATTTGAAGTGAAATCTAAACATATCATGACCTGGTTAGGACACTTGGCCTTCTTGACCATTGCTGTTTGCATAGAGGCAAAACTATTCACTGTGGCCTTCAAAGGTCTGCAAAAACTGGACCATGCCTATTTCTTCCATGACCCTCTGGGTGCTTACACTCTAAACACCCTGGATTTCTTTCAAATTCTCATATTTCCCACACTCCCTGCTAACATGGAGCCCTTGCACAAACTGTCCTTTTTGCTTAAAATGATCTCCAATATTTTCCCCATTTCCCAGTCATATCCTAAATGTGGCATCAATAATTTTCTCTCTTGCATGAAAAGGTGTGTGTGAATACAAACACCTTTGAGGGAAGGAGTACCACATTTCATGAAGGTATAAATGACAATTTCTGGTTTTCTTACAGATTGTATGCTTTGATGAAGAAACAAAATCTCATTTAGTGACCCAATTCCTAACCATAATTGAAGGATATTGACTCCATAACAATTTCAAGTTGCATCTCTCTCTCTTCCCAGAATTCCTTTGACCTATGGCCTGAGGTGACAGTACAGTAACAGTACTGTTAATATTCCATTCTATGGGTAAGGAAACTGAGGCTAAGAGTTAGGTAGTTGGAAAAAACAGTTTTTAAATGGTTGGTTTAGAGTTTAAAGAAAAATTATAGCTCATTCCTGTTATGGCTCATCTACCTCCAGGTACAAAGCATAAGGGTAGGCTTACAAATGCCAATGTTAATAGCTATCAAAACCCAGTACAACTACGAGTGCCGTCCTTTGTCTGTCAATTGTTTATCTGCTGTTAAAGAAAGGTAACTCAATAAACTTTGACCCAAAGACCATTAGTCTCTAACATTTTCAGTGTAACTGGAAATTTCTTGTTTACAACAAAATTTCCCAATAGAAGTTTCCCGATTCTTTGCCCATACTCTGGAAGTAGCAGACTGAGCAAATTCCACCCACAGAGAGGGTAATCCTGGCTTTCTTGCCATGTTTACAGCAAACATTCTGTGAGCCTGCTAGAATTAAATGGCAAAATTCATCACAACAAATTTCTATTTGTCATCTATTAAGCTACATTGTTTTGTCCTCAATGTCAGGTTAAATAATGAATCTCTTGCAATGGAGTAAATTAACCTCCACTTTATGTTCATGTCATTGTCAAATGGAAACATCACTTGCACAAATGAACAAGGTTCATTAGTAACACACATGCACAAGCTCCACTCTGGTAAAGATAAGAGCGATGGAGGCCTTGTCATAATGCGCTGTCCCAGAGTCCCTCATTATTTATGACGCCTGCTGTAATCTTTGGAGATTATTTTCTACAATGGCAATTAGCCCAGAGTGCATTGGGGCAACGTTGGGCAAAGGTTGCCTTTGACATGTATGTGACCCTGGCTTCCAAGGTCCATGATCCTTGAGAAATGTAATCCCATGTGCATGCTGCCGGGAGTTCATGGGGCTTTCTTGATGGTTGGCAGACACTGCCAGCACTGCATAGCCAGCCAATGTGCTCCACTGCCTGACATGAAGGGGTCTTCTTGTTTACCTTGCTGCTTAAAGCTGGAAGGTCATGACCCTTGCTTATTGACAGAATTTGGTCTGGTCTGTCATTTCGCTTGATTTTGTTCATACGTTGTCATTACGAACAATTACAAAGCAGACACTGATTGTCTATATGGTCATTTATTTGTCATCTTTCCTTCTTGGTAGTTTCACCTGTCCCTATGGGCCATTTTATTGCATGTTCCTTTCTTTAGGAACCGAACTTTTAAAAAATCATAATACATACATATGCTAGTGGGAATGAAAATGTGTACCCCTTTCTGAGAGACAAAGAGGATCAAAGATATCAAAAAATGCAAGAATAATTTGACCCAGGTGTGCCAGTTCTAAAAATTGATGGTAAGGAACAGGGTGCGTATGTGTACATAAATTTCGCTGCAAGTCATCTTTATATCATTGAGTTTAAGAGAAGAAGCAGTTATTAGTTACTAACTGGTTACTGAAGTAGAAGTTTTCTGAAGATACAATCTAAGATTATACTTAGACCAAGATTCCCCTGTTGGTTAGGTCTTGGCTCATCCTATTATTCGATATAGATAGTATTCACTGTTCCCATGGGCCATGGTGGTGACCCAGGCCTGGCAAAACACAGGGTCCATCTCTGACCCCAGTAGATGCCCAAGCATGGACAAACATATCCAAGCCACATAGCCAGAACTCTTTCCTGAGATTTTTGGGGAAAGAAGCTTTGCTAAATCCTCCTCCTTTTTATTTCTGTAGGCAGATTTGTACTGATAGGAACTTTTGACTGTGGATTGCCAAACTCGTCAAGAAGGCAGACAGAGAAACTCACTCCTGGCATAGATGTTTACAACTGAAAAAAATTTTTTGTTTATTATATATATTTTCTTACATTGTTATATACCCTGAATTTCTCCCACCACATCACCCATGAACCATCATCCTATTCACTTGAGCTCATCCCTCCCTGAATACACCTTCTCTCCCTCCCTCTTCCTTGTTGTATTCTTCAGTCCTGTTTTCAGTTTGTTAGTTTTAACTTTTCTTGTCCTTTTGTTTTCCCTGTGTCCCACATATAAGTGAGACCATCTGGTATTTCTCTTTTTCTTTCTGGCTTATTTCAGTTAACATAATTCCTTTTAGCTCCATCCATGTTGTTACAAATGACATGTGTTTGTCTTTTTTGATTGCTAAATAATAGTCCATTGTGTAAATATACCACAACTTTTTGATCCATTCATCAGTTTTTAGGCATTTGGTTGTTTCCATATCCTGGCTATTATAAACAGTGCTGTGATAAACATGGGAGTGCAAATTTTCTTTTGAATTAGTGTTTTTGTGTCCTTTGGCTAGATACCCAGCAGTGGGATTGCTGGATCAAATGGTAGCTCCATTATAAGTATTTTGAGGGTCCTCCACACAGCTTTCCACAGTGGTTGGACCACTTTGCATTCCTACCAGCAGTGTAAAAGTGTCCCTTTATCTCCAAATCTTTGTTAGCACTTGTTGCCCAATTTTTTTGATGTGAACCATTCTTACCCATGTGAGGTGGCATCTCATTGTAGTTTTGATTTGCATTTCCCTGATTATAAGTGATGTTGAGTACTTTTTTCATATGCCTGTTGTCCATTTATATTTCCTCATTGAAGAAGTGTCTTTTAAGGTCTTCTGCCCATTTTTTTCTGTGGCTTTTGCTTTGTTTTTGTTGAGTTCTGTGTGGATATTTGATATCAGACCCTTATCAGAAACTGACATTTCTTGACACCACATGTCAGTGACAGCATTTCCAGGGCCTAGGATATAATCAGACCATACTGAGCTTTAACTCCCTTTGCACTGGAAGGTTAGAAACAGGGACATTTCTCATCTTCTGGAGCAGGGCCTCAGTTTCTCCATTTTCTAATGTGAGCTCAAAAATACTGATTTGTTCCCAGGAAGGGTGTAGCAAAGTTGCATGAAACTAGGTTTCATCAAATTCTTTGAGACCCTGGACTGAAAAGCATCTGAAGCTCTAAAGTGCAATTAGCATTCTCTCCTTTCATTTCTTTTTCCCCTTTTGGCATAAACTTTTGAAAAAGTTGCTTTAAAATGCGCTATTAAATTGATTTTCAGGATCATGAATGCTGCAAGATTGACAGCTCTGGGAAGAGCGCCATCTCTCTCAAGTGCACCTTGTAGGAGTGGCAGTGTGTTGAATTTGACCCTCTTCTACTCCCCACACCCCCATAGTCAGCAAGGCCTCTGTTGACATGATGTGTCATGCATGCTTAAGAGGGGGCCAGTTCTGGGCATTGTTTCCATGGTTTTGTGAAGTTCTTTCTCTTTTTGTCATTGCCTCCAAGTGGCTGTGACTTCATGTTACATCTTTGTGAGTATGGACCAAAACTCCTTTGACTTGTTTTGACTTGTGTCATCTAGGAAGTGACAAGAACACACAGATCACTATAACCTCTGCTATCTCAGGTATCAATAGCCTTCAGACATACAGTAAGCACAGTCCAGCTAGCAGACAACAGGGTTAAATGGGGTTTTTATTACAGTGGACTGTCACATGTTCACCCAGGAAGCCCAGTCCAAGGCCTCTAGAGAAAGCTAGGGATCAAGGGTTCCTCAAGCTTTAGAAAATCTCTCATTACCACCTGTCCTGCCCCAGTTCCTCCTGATCACTCATGGTCTGAATGAACCCCTCATGTGTACGAACTACCACCTTACTCCACTGAATATGTTCCTCAGACATCTTACTGATTGAGTCCATGCATTTTTTAGGTTGTGGGAGAAACTGAGTGGGGGGTAGGAAGAGAGAGAGAGAGAGAGAGAGAGAGAGAGAGAACATAACTAATGGATCATTGAATATATAGATTTATCATTTTTGCACCAGTCATTCTTATCCGAAATATCTGTATGCAGAGAAGACCACAACTGTGTGGTATTGTAGAGAGGGATAAAGTAAATGGGGGTGTTGGTGATTAGGCAAGAACTGCCACTGCTAGTCTCTCCTTCAGCTGATGGATAGCTTTGTAGTACAACACAGCTAGGCTGAACTTTGTGTTCTAGTAGTACCTTCCTGGTATGTTTCCAGTTAGGATTGGTGGCAGAGAGATTCCTTGTATGAGACTGCAGGCTGGACGTTTGCATGTTGGTGCTGATCAGAAGGCACATCTTCTTGATGTTAAGCAGTCAGACAGGCTGCAGCTATTTTCCCTTCCCAAGGACCCTCCATCAGCTTCTCCAACTCTTGAGCTCTATATATACTTTGATCCATGATGAAGGACTCAGAATTCTGCAGGAAATTCATACCCTGAAGGTAGGAGGCAATAAAGACTGACATGGGTTCCAGTGCAGCTTCAGGGCCCCAGCTTGTCCTTGCCCTCCCACACTTGCTCTCATGCACATCTTCTTCCCCTTCCCAAAGCCTCCAAGATTCAGCATGAGATTCAAAGACTGTAGCCTTGCAGATACTGTTTTACCAGTTCCCATATATGTGTAGAGTCAAACTTGAATAGCAAATACTTCTACATGCACATGTCACAGATTTCCACATACACATCACTCTGAGTGGTACTCCTTTTCTGAATCCTGGCAGCTGATTGTCAGCACTCTCACCAAACTGACAGTGAGCCCCTTCTTTCTGGCAAAATGTTCAGTGACTCGATCTTTTTGCTATCCAGATGAGACATGATGTAATATGATGAACTGGGAAACATGGCTGGTGTAACAAAGAACTGAAAAATCACACTCACAAAACAGTAGTAAGCAAGCCAAAGGAAGTTTAGTTAAAGACACAGACCAATTCTTGGGAGGAGCAAAGCTACAGGATTAAAAAAACTGGCCTGCAGTGAGCAGGCCTGAGGACATTTATACAAGGGCAGATAAATAGGAAAAACAGCTTCTGCACATGCACAAGGAAAGTGTCCTGAGTGGGCTGCCTTTGTTGAAAACAACTTTGAGGGTATTATAGTTATGCTCATGTTTTGGGTCTGAGGGATGAGCTGTGGTGATTGTACATTGTTTTGCTTGGTCAGCCCTGACATAAATGTCCTAACATAAATTAACTGGTGATAGTGTCATGGGCTTTTTTCTTGTTACCATTTTTTCCTCTTGTTATATCTCCTGGGGTCTAAGTCCTATCCCTCCTGTTATGTTTCCCAAGGCCTCATCCCTATCTTTTTGTCAAGATCTAACCCTTCACAGATATTCTATTCAAAACTATGTACTTTGGGAAAGTTTGCTATACTTTTTATCTTTTTTAAAATTATACTCTATCAATGTAGTATATTAATCTCACTAAGATGTTAGGAGATCAGTGAGTGATATGGGGGCACTCCCTTCTCTTCCTACTCTTCCCACCTCTCTTTCCTCCTCACTGCAGAACAGCCACCTTGATCTCCTTCCACTGGCTTTAGTGTGTCAATATCATCTCATCATTATCACTCTTCAGAAGCTGTTCCCTCAAGCTAGACCCTCTTCATCTGATTCTTCATGTCTGTCTTCAGAGTCACATGAAATATACCCTTTTTGAAGAGGTCTTCCCTAGTCACCACATATATTCAATTTGTTGATGGCAGATTGCTGTTTGGACATGATTTTAGGAAAAATTCTGAACACTGAATCTATACTCTTAAGGAGAGAGTGCTGTGATCCATTAGATCTGCCACTGAGAGGAGTTATTGGGTCATTTCTTGCATTTTCTTTCTTTAGCTTAAGGGATTTGACCTTAATGAAAAAAACAAATTTTAGCCTTGCCTTAAAGGATTTGGCATTAACTAAACCCCCAAATGTTGGCCTTAGCTTCAATTTTCAATTAAATTTTGAACTAGTTATATGACCACTCTGCCTGAACTCTTTCACCAGTTCACAGTGAATTCATACATCATTGACACACGAGTGGTGGTTATGGTGGTGGTAGAAATGGAGGTGTGTGTTCAATAGAAAAATGTAAATAGTCAATGATACATGAATTTCTGGAAGAAGCAAGGTTATGCCTTAATTTTGGAAATAATATCTCACTTTTGGAAATAATGACCCCTCACCTATATTTGTATGTAATTTATTTCTAGCAAGAATTTATAGAAGGAAGCTATTAAATCTGGCTTCTAAAATATTTAGATAAAGGAAGTCTATGAGAAATGCTGCCTCATTCTCCAAGATTCTAGACAAACTAGATTTTTTCTCTGGTCTGTGTATTTACTAAGTAGTTTTGTGACTCAAAGTTGAGCAAAACTCTTAACCATACAGGGCCTAGGTTTTCTTATTATAGCAGACACATTGAACTTCTAAGATTTAGCATCAAACTTTCTGTAATAAAAATGTTGGCAAGATAGATTTTAGAAGGTTCTGAAATTAAGGGTGGGAGAGAGATTCTCTGGGGCAAATAATGGTTTTGCTGGCTAATGATGCAGGGCTGCAGTGTCATTAAGGGGAGGAAGGAGATCTTCAATTGTCTTCTCCCTGATGTGTCTATCCAGTTTTGATCTGTGACTTCAAATTAATGTGTGAATTACAAGATATCACAAAGAAACATTAGGTGCTTTCATAGGAAGCCTTCCTGTGGCTGGGGTGGGAGAGAGGACAGAACTGGGGATCAGCCTCAGACCAGAGAGGCACTGCTGCCTGTCAGCTTCCCCTTGGGAGTCCTGCAGCCAGCTGGAGAGTTACATGACTCCAGGCAAGTCTGACTGATAAAGGGCATCCTTACTATAGCAATGTAGCACATGGCAGATCCTGGCATCATATGCCTCCTCCTCAGATACTGTGGAGTTTGTAGTAGGCAATTAGAAATTAGGGTCAGCTTCTCTCAGATCAGAGAGGTAACAAATGAGTAGAAATCTTTCCTGTACTTCCATCCCTTTGTGGGCATGGAAGACTGCAGTGCAGTCACCTTTGGTATTCATCTTTCTGAACTGAATCAGGAGACTCACAGAAAAGGCTTAAGGATGGAAATGTAGGGGTCCACAATAGGAGGAAATAGTTTTATTAGTAATAGCAAGAATGACAAATGACTGATTGTTTGTGTGACTGATTATTATCTGTCTCTCCCTCTAGACTGTAGTTCCTTGACCTATGGCCACAACTTCTTACTCGCTCTCTTTCTCTCTCTCTCTCTCTCTCTCTCTCTCTCTCTCTGTGTGTGTGTGTGTGTGTGTGTAAATAACTGTTTATTGCAAGATAAGAATCATATATACTGGATGTTTAATGTAGACCATGTTGAATATTTACAATGATTCTGTAAAGTAAATGATTATTACTCCAAACTCTTGCCAAATCATAAAGAGGCATTGAGAGAGTTAAAGTAACTTGCCTAAGGTCAGCCAGGAAGCACCTAAGTTATTATAGGAGGCAAAATTTTTTATAGTTACTAAAGCAAGATTTTAAAAATTGAATAAATGTGACATGCAGCATTTTATTAGTTTGTGGTATATAACATGCTACTCTATTACATTTTTATAATATGATTCCAGTTGTGATAATATTTATCACATTGTGTAATTAAAGTACAGTATCATTGTCTATATTCATTAACTATTCATTAGATCTTTATGACTTATTTACTACTCATTACAAATTTGTACCTTCAAACATGTTCATTGTTACTTCCACTCCCATTTCCTGCTAACCACAGTCTTATTTTGTTTTTTTATATTTTTGATTGTTTCATATTCTATATAAAAGTGGTATCATCTAGTACTAGTCTTTTCCTGACTGAGTTGTCTGAGTGTAACATACTCAAGATCCATCCATCTTGTTTCAAGTAGCAGAATCACTTCCTTTCTCATGATATTACATTGTGTATGTATACCACATCTTTAAAAAAATCTTTTCCTCTGTTTTTATATCTCAGCTATAGTAAATGATACTGTTATAAATATGGAATGCATATATTTTACTGAAATAAAAGTAGGGTTTCTTAACTTTGACAATACTGAATTTTGTGTCAAATGATTTGTTCAGGGGTCTGTCCTGTTCATTAAAAATTGTTAACAGACCCATAGCCTCTGCTGCACTAGAAGCCAGTAGGGTATCTTTTTCTCATGCCCATTTGTAACAATCAAAAATATTTCTATATATTGCCAGATGTCCCTTGTTGAGAACCACTGTACTAAAGGGGATCCCAAATGAGCTGAACTCTGAAAGATAATGGATTTTTCCTGCTCCTTCATTGTGAATGAACTGCTGGTATATATGTCACAGTTATTGTCAATGAGGTATTACTGGGTGATGCTTTAATAGGGTCTTTCATTAGGCATTTGAATATGTTTATGTGTATCTGAGCAAGGGAGTCATATCATGTTTGGACTCCAGACTCATGGAACATGGGTAATAAATCAGGCAGTTGGATTGAAACCTAGAAGGATCCAATGGGATATGGAAGCATCCTTGTAAATACTGTATTAGTTCTAACAGCAAATTGCTTCTGTCCTGGAATAAAGCTTGAAGGCCATCTAAAATAGACAGAGCAAAGACTTAGGAGAACTTCAGACTCTGGAGTGCTCATGGACAAGCCATTTAATTCCTCTAGCTTGCTTCCTTATCTGTAAAATCAGGGACTCTGGGATGATTGACTTGAATATGACAGTTCTGAAATGTCCAGGCTGATGGACTTCTATTTGGAGAAACTGGGGTTCCTCTGTGTGTGTGTGTGTGTGTGTGTGTAGATGCAGGGGATGAAGGGATAAGCTGACCCAAAGGTTGCCCAGGGATGACATTTTCTTTTCCATTCATTCCTATGTTCATAACTTATACCTGCAACATAACTCATATCTGTATCAAGTACCTTCTACATCCAGATACTGATATGCAAGTTCACAGGCACTAACTCACTTAATCTTCATGCACATGGTAAATACAATCATGTAAAAATGTCAGACTCACATCTGATCACAGAAACAGATTCCGTTTGATCTTTCCCTTGTTGATGTTGTTAAGAGTACTCAGTGTATGTTCTTATTATCAGTACGTTCCACAAAAGGAATTTTGTTTATATTTTCTGTGTATGGAATTTTGGGAAACAATGGCATTTTCTATTTCATATAACATATATAATAAAATAATTTTATAATTATTCTTAAAGAAAATTTTGACTTTCATACTGATGGGAGAAATAAAATAATTTCATGTGATTCTCCCACAATACAATACATGTTGCATAATTTTCCTATTGAGAAGAATGATGTTTTCCAGATGCAATCATATATAAACCTAATTATGGAATGTCCACCAGGGTATAATTTAAATTAATCTATTCTGCTTTTATAAAAAATGCATTCTTTCCACACTGAGATATTTTATTTATACTTTAGACAACTATATAATTAGAATTTTTAACTATCATGTCTAATTTCTCAAAGGAGGGCAATTCATCTTTGGAACATCTTTCATTTGTTGTAGTAAATCTCACATTTTTTTTTCTGTAGTTCTGCTTAATTCTTTCTATCATTTAGATTTGGAGGTCCTGTAGTTCTGGTCAGGATAATGATCACAGACTTGTTTTCTAAACTATCCTCTTCTACCATTTTGCCTAAAGTCATTATCTACATACTTTTGAAAGTCATTACACTGTCATAGAGTACTTTTTGTGCATGCATTTCAAAGCATGCAAAATTCTTTTTGAATTGTATACATATAACTCTTAGTGTATTAGTAAAGATTAGTAAAATCCTACTTGTTTCTTTTTCTTTACTACAAAAGTAAGTATAAGATTGTAATGTTTCTATATCCATTGATTACTTTTCACAGATCCCACCTGAGAGTCTGCAGTGACAGAGTAGTCTTGCAGTCTATTTTCTTATCTAGGAAATAGGGGCTATTAACCATCTTGCTTATCTCAGGGCTGTGAAGAACTTCAGATGACAAAAGAGTGATTATAATAACTGTATCAGATGCTGTGTAACAAAACACTCCTGAATTTGGTGGTTTTTTTTTTTTAAACAATACTTACTAGTGCTTGATTATGTCCTTTGACAATTTGAACTGGGTTCTTGTGCTGATCCCCATGGTTTTTTAAAACAATACTTACTAGTGCCTGATTATGTCCTTTGACAATTTGAACTGGGTCCTTGTCTGATCCCCGTGAGATTCATTCTTGTAGAGACACATAGGCTGATGGTTCATCAGGGGCTAGATGATCCCCATTCGTATAACTGGGGTTGGTTCTGGCTCTTGAAGGGCCTCTCATCCCCAGGGAGGTTAATTTGAGCTTCTGAACATGGTTATAGGGTTACTCAAAGACAATAAAAGCAGATGTGACAAGTTCTTTTAAGCCTGCAGTTGGCAATGATGTGCATTTCTGCTACTTCCTGTAGATCCAAACAAACGAGGGAGCCAGGTTCAGTCTCAAGGGGTGGAGACTTCTACTAGACCATGCAGCAGAATGTTTGAAATTGGGTTGTTTTAATGACTCCTCCAAAAAAACTTAGTGTATGTTGATATATTAAAGTATCCTAAATTGTTTGGGTATCTTTTTGGTCTGAGAGGCTTTATTTAGAGGTTTTACTGCGAATCTTCAACTGTGTTTTGCTGAGAATTTCATTCTTTGTATCACACTGTTAAAAATTGTAAACTCATAAATAATCATCTAGTACCAACTTTTTTGGCAATGCTAAAACTGAGGCCTCAAGACATTTGTTATTGTAATTGTTTGTGCCTCATATACTCTCCAAAAATCTGAGTTGTTCTATAATAGAAAATACAGATGTAAGTGAAGTGAGGAAATGAATACTTTTTGAGTGTGTTTGCACTTGTTTTTCTAAGGGAAGATGAGAAAAGGAGGGATTGAATAAAAAATATAGGATGAGGAAATCTGTTGCTTTTGAGAATAACTATAGATTTCAATCTTTTGAGCAGTTGAAGCAAAAGGAGAATTTGTCACTTAACTTTTATTTTCCCAGGAAAGATATGCATTAAAAGAGACAACCTCTTTTAGTCCCTAAATTTGAACCCAGAAGAGTTTTCCTTGCACTTTTTTATTAGGAGCACCGTGCCTTGATTGCTATTGTTATGAGATGTTTTGAATATTGGTTGTTTTTATGCTGAATTTCCATGAGAGAATTATGCTGAGAGCATGATTGTAAATCATGTTCTCAAAAGGGAACTCTTGTAATCTAGGTGTTTAATAACAGACTGCAATGTGCATATCAGTGGTAAAATTTTCTGACAACCATTTATGTTATGTGAACAATATTTAAATTCTCAATGAAATAAAATAAAGTCATGTCTAACATGACTTTAAATTACTGTTCTAGAATATTGATTATCCAACCAGCTAAGCCTTTAACTGGGTAGTGTGGGAGAAAGCTAAAAATTGAGCTCATTAACAGCACCTAAAAATCAGGTCTTCTATAATGTTTGCTGGGAGAAAACCAGCTGATTGATAAATGGAGCTTGAATACAGAAAAATATATTTAATTCTGCTGTGAAAAATTAAAGATCCATTGTTTTAATGGATGACTTTCTCTCATTCCCACTATCCCACCACACACATGTATGAAAGTGAGATACCTATAAGCAGGACAAATATTTTGTATATATATATTGTATTACATTACTTATGAAAGCCTGGGGAACAAATTCAGGTTGTGTGGTCTAAAAACTCAAACCTAAGAATGTGCTATAAAATGATCCTTGAATCTTTGTCCAAGCATTTAGGAGAAGAAAATGCTTATTATTTCTGGATGAACTTACCTCAAGTTAGATCTCAAAGAAGAACCACAGATTGAAAAAAAAAATAAAGTTCATAATATTCCACTAGAAATTATTAAACACAGAGGGAAACAAGGCATTATGAGAGAGTTAGCAGGGATAATAAATATGAGAAAAGACTTCAAAAGTTATCAAATATTAAAAATAAAATGAAAATTTAGAGTATATTTGAAAAGATAAAAGAGTAAATAAAATCATGAATAATAAGAGACTATTAAACTTTCAGGCAAATTTGAAAAAGAAAAAGAATACTCCTTGAAAACAGTGGAATTACTGAAATACTAAATATATGAAATTGTTGTTTAGATATACTCGAAGAGTAAATTATTAGATTGAAAGGTAAACCTGAAGAAATTGTGCATAATGGAACAGAAAAAAAATGAAGAAATAAAAACTGTTAAGACAATTGGAGGATAAAGTCAGAAGTTGAATCTGTATTTAAACAAAGTCCAGAAGAAGAGAAAAAGAAGAGAGGTAACACATGAGGAAGTAACGAATGACAAATCTATAGCGTCAATGAAAGACACAAATTCTCAGTTTAAGAAAAATAAAGTGATATTTAAGAAGTCTACAACTGAAACACAATAGAAAAACCTCATAAAATCAAAACCTGAGTCAAAGTAAAAATTATCTACCCATTTAATTATAATTTCTATAATTAAAAGAAAAACAATGAACACAGACAACAGTGATAGCTCAAAGATTCAAAAGAAATATACATAAACCTAAACTTATATATATATGATTATCAAAATGGCTAAAATAAACTAGTGATCAAACAAAATAAAAAATGTCCACAATCTACCAAGAATTCTTAATAAAGTCATATAAAAAATAAGCTTCAAAAAGGAGAATAATTTCAGAAAACAATAGAGTGATATAAGAAAGACAGTAAGTCAAAAGAAGGTAAAATGGAGAAGACACACACATATTCACATGCTATGTTACATACAGCATAAAAAAAGATGGCAGAAATAAATCTAAATATACTTAGAATAACTTGAATATAAAATGGAATTAATGGGCCTGCTCAAGAGTGAAAAATGATTTAAAGAAAAACATCACTTATAAAAGACCAGCCCAGATCTTTAAGAGATTTCACCTAAAATTATAAGATCATACAAACATTGTCAGTAAAATTTTAGAAAAACACATGCCAGGAAACCAAAAGAAAGATTGTGTGGTCATGTTAGTATCACATAAAATAGTTTTAGTTAAAAGCAATACTGAAGATAAAAGAGTTGCTAGAGGCAAATGTTTCAATTTATGAGGGAAAAAGTAATCTTAAATTTGCATCTACCTAATATAATTTCAAAATATATAAAGTAAAAGTTGAAAGGATTACAAAGAGAAACATAAATAAGCACCTTAGACAATGTTTTAACCTAATTACTCTCAAAAACTTTCAAATCATTCAGATAAAATGTCAATGAGAATAGAGAATATTTGAATAACAAATTTAACAATATAGATCTAAGTATCTCATATACCACTACTACCTAACAATGACAAGACACTAACTTTCAAGGGCACATACACCATTTATGAAAATTGACTCTTTATTGGGCCATAAACCACGTTCTTTCAAATTTAAATGAATAAGCATCAGAAAGAAGAAAATTAGTATCATATGGATACTGATTCACATAGACCCTATTTTCTTACCATGGTAAAATATGACAAAATGAACTGGTCCCAGAAAGATCTTATATGTAGAAAATTTAAATGTCTAACTTAATATAATCTGTGTGTCAAAAATAACATATATGTAAGTAGAGAATTCTTGTATCTAAGAGATTATAAAAACACTTCACATTATAATTTGTGGGGTGAAGAAAGAAGGAGTCAGAGGAGAATTCATTTGCATATATTTATAAAAAGAAGAAAGGATAAGAACTAGTATGTAATCATTTAAGTTAGAAAAACAATAACAGAATAACCATTAAAAATGGAAGCAAGGAGCTAGTAAATAGAATTAAGAACTTATTTAGGAGGAATGTTTGCACTTTTGCAGATGCTAGCTATGACTTGTCATTGGCGCTCTTCAACAAATGTTCTGCTTCTGGACAAATTGGATGGCATTTCCCAACATTGGAGCTAAGTTGGTTACATGGTTTGCTTTGGTTGGTGAAATGTGAGTGGAAGGATATGTGTCATTTCTCGGTGGAAGCTTTAGTTGTCAATGGAGAATTTACCAAACTGTATTTCCCTTTACTATATAGAATAGCCATGCTCCAGTTGGTGCTTACTGTATTAGCCTGGTCTTGAAGTAGCACCGTCAGGCCACATAAAATTGGCAGACAGTGTGAACAAGTAATAGAGACTACTGATTGTGATTAGGCAGTTGTACATATGCAGCACGATCTAATGTGGGAATTCTCAAATATGGAATGATTTTGCCCTCAAGGAAATGTCTGAAAGTGTCTGGAGACATTTTTGATGGTCTCAACCTAGAGGACTGGCGCTACTAACTGGTAATTGAAAGAGGTCAGGGATGTTGCTAAGTATCCTGTTCATGTTTGAACAGGGCAGCCCCATACAACAAAAATTTATCTAGCAAAATATCAATAAAATGAACATTGAAAAACCATGATTGAGCGTATGAGGCTTGACAAAACAGTACACATATTCTAAAATCACAGCAGTGCTCTCTGGGAATGGCAGAAATGACCTTGACTTGAAGAGATTGAGATAGTAATAAGCAAATGTTACCCAAAATAAATTGATTCACAGTGACTTTGGGGCATTCATTCCAGAGAACTGTTCACTAAATCTCCCTTATAATGTTGAATAGATTTTCAGGTAATAGTCTTCCCTAGGTTCATAAAGCTGTTCTCAGATGATCAGTGTGTCTCTCTTTCTTTCTCTCTATATATCTCCATCTTGCCTTTCCTCTTCTCTGTTTCTTCCTTCTATGTGACCAAAATAGTGGCATCACTCACTTTGCCTCAGAAACAAGCTGAATTATAACTGATCTTTTCCTTCCCATGTGTCGTTTAGGTCTGTTGCATGACCACGGTACAGGCCAGCCTGGCATTACAAGCAAATGTACTTTTTGTAGCCTGTGACTCTCTTAAGTTCATTTATTTTGGAAATGGAAGGTGTGATAGATCAATTGTCTAATTAGGCAAAAGTGGCACTCCACTAGAGTTCCCTTCACTGAGGTTTTGAGTCAAAGTCTAATAGTTTTTCTTAGGTTATTTCTTGAGCATATATATATCCCAAGCTCTTGGGAGAATATTTGTGGTCTGAGGTAGGTTCATGGTATTTCAGGACTACTTGTCCATAATATAATTGGAGGACAAAAAAAAAATTTCTCATTTTTAGCACTCTTCAGCAATTTAAGTCTCCAACTAAGCTAGACTGAACTCATGATTGATCTTGTTAGGAAACTTTTATCTTTTATCCTTTTGCCTAACATACCCAGTGGTAAGTTAGTTATCTGATAGAATATCTTGAACAGTTAATATTTACTAAGCTGTAGTGTAAGTTTTTTTTTTTGTCAATTGTATCATTCAATTATCAGGAACCCAATATGAAGCAGGTACTATTGTTATCCTTACTTAACAGGAAGTAACAATAGAGAGGAGAGAGTTTAAGAAACTTGCTGGTAAGTAGAACAGCTGGCACTGCCACATCCCACTCTGGGACTGTGCTGATGATAACCCCTCTGCTATATTGCTTTCTTGTGTCTTAGATTGCAATCACCCTGTTTCCAGAAGGTGTTCCTTTTGTATCTATATTATCTATAGTGGGACAAAAAGGTGAAGACCTCACTCTAGATAGAAACTGGGTATCCCGTGGGCAGTGGAAAGAGTAATTTGGAACACTGGGTCTCTGAATTTGTCACCATCCTCAGTAGTCATGGAACATGGACCCTGTGTGTGGGTGGCAGTGTTTCTTGCATATAGAACACTAAGTCTTTGGTGGAACCTCAAGGGCTATCAGATAGAAAGCAACTACATCAGGTTGATTTGAGAAACTGTAGTTGTAAGCACTTCAGAATCATAGACCTAGTGTTTCCTTAATTAGAGAGGTGACCCTCCAATCAATATCCTTGCTAGTCCTTGTTATGCCTGTTCCCTTGTTTCCAAGCTAGCTACGGTGGAGATTTTCCAGTAATGACATGCAGTCCTCCTGTGTCTGCATGGGTATGCTGTGTTAGCCTGACATGGGATTGTTAGAGCACAGGGTTACACTCATCAAAGCTGACATAGTACCCCTCAATTTTATATTTAGATTGTGTGTTTCATGATCCACTTAAGAATAATGGTAAATGTATTGAAGCATTGTCTAGAGATGTATAAGAATTTGGATTTTATTTATTTATCTTGCTGGAAGAAGAGAACACCTGCAAAACTACAGTGTCCCAAAACCTGAAAGCTGCTCAGAAGTCTGTTACCTGCTGCTTGGGACTGTGCAAGAGGAACATTTGAGGAAGAAGGATGGGCTTTTCCTGCTACCCTGGGAATCAGAAATTAGTTTGAATTTTACATGTATATCTTCTTACCCAATAAAAGAAACAGAGGTGAGAAGAAAAAAATAACAATTCTTTTCATTATTTACTGAGGGCATGTTCAGCACTAAGTGATTAATGCATTGCCTCATTTAATTTTCATGCCAGCTTACAAGAGAGGGCAAAGATATCCATTTCCTACACAGAAAGAACTGAAGAGTAGAAGGATGGAGGAATTTGAACTCTGAATCCCACAGAATTTGAACTCCGGTCTTACTCACTCTGGAGCTTCTTTTACAAACCATGGGTTTGAATTTGATGTACTTTATCACATGAAATTAGAAATTTCTGCTCCAGATTTGATTAATCTGAATTCGCTCATTAAACCTACTGCAAATACAAAATAAAACTGATTAATCTTAAGGCCTCGTTGAAACAGGTCACTTAGGCTGTATTTACAGGGATAATATAATTATAACAGTTTTCAGGAGCATTCAGGCTTCCCCAAAATAAACACTAGTGAGGAAAAATAAGTAAAGGGCCTCAATTAGCCTGATTGGATGGGATTCACTGACTGAACAGGGAACCCTCCAGTTCACTTTTTTTGTATAAACACAACTGTGATGGACCAGGCATGCCTTGGCCTGCCAAGACCCAGATTTCTTAAAGGGAATTTTCGAAACTTGCTTATCATCTTGTCCCTTGCCACCTTGCCTTACAACCGTGTATTTATTTGGCATAAAATTGAAAAAGAAAACATGAGCTCCACTAAATGGCTCCTTTATAACCTGAAGAAAAGACCTTAAGTCGTGACCTCAAATGAGTTATATCAATAAAGAGAAAAAAGAGTCCCACAACTTTTTACAACTTTTCTCCTTCTGTAATTTATTTTGCTATTTTTAAAGAATGATTTGGTATATGATTTCACTTGCTCCCTAGGTTGGAAAAGTGAATATTCTAATAAAATATCAGGTCGCGCTCAAAAAAAGTGTTGTCCAACACCAAAAACATAACAAAAAGAATGTCTAGGGTAGTAGTAAAGAGAAAGGAAAACAAAGGGAATGAGTTTGAACAGGCTGAATTTATACACTCTGTGTTTAGGGTTTGAAACAGTATCAAACCCAGCAGCTATTCATTGAGGTCCCTCTGCTGTGTAAGGGATTAATGTCCTGCACAGGGAATAAATACGAGTTTGTTAGCTCTCAGCATGGGCTCACAGTGACTTCATAACCTGGGGTGAGTGGAGGCTTATAACTGAGTAGTGATTTAAAGGCTTATTTTAAAAATTTTTACACAACTCTGTTTGAAGAGTGTTCCTTCCTGCGCTTATATTGGCATAGGTAAAAGAGGGAACCAACTATCTTTGGAATGTAAATAGAATTCCATTCTTGAGACAATACATATTGATACAATCAGCTTTGAGAAAAAGACTGAGGCCAAATTTGGGTTAATTAGTGATGCCTGTCATTGACACAGAAGGAGAGGGTGGTAGCAGAAGTGGTATCTTTGATATCCCTCATGTATACTGCATCATTTGGGCCATAGTAGAGACTCAGTCCCCCAAATGTCCCCTCTTCACTTATTTTACTCCAGCACTGGAAATCTCTCACTTCCTAACTACTGCTTGGCCACCATATTATTTTTTTTAAGAAACAAATAACAATAAGCATACGTACTAGTTCTTAGTATGTCAAACTGTTTTCACAGTTTGCACCTAGTATCTCATTTATTCCCAGTTTGCAGATGAGGACAATGAGACAGCCTCTAGAAATCAAACCAGTTTGGACATCAATGTCTATGCCTTTAACCATGGCATTTTTATGATTTTTAATCTTTTTTGACTTTTGGTGAAGCCTTTCACGCCCTCTTCATTGTTTTGGGGATCATCTTTCCTGAAAGCATAATGAAAGGTCCATACAGAACATGCAGAGAATAGACCTGGAACATTTTGGGGTATACCTACCCCCAACTCACAGCTTCTGATTTCTCAAAAAGCAATAACCTTTTCAGTGATGTATCCTTTTATAGAACCCAATACATTGTCTAAGATGAGGAGGTTCTAATGTTTGCTTTTATTAGGCTATAATAAGTTATTGCAGATAACACAGAATGGGGCTGTGCTAATTGTGGAGGGATATTTAGAAAGATTCAAGTGGGGATGTAAACTGGTGCAGTCATTTTGGAAAGCAATTCTGACTTACCTTAAAAAACTAAAAATGGAAGTATCATATGACCTGATAATCTACTCTTAAGTATCTACGCAAAGAATGTGAAAACATCACCCCCAAAAATGACATGTACAACTATCACTAACTGCTGCACTATTTACAACAGTGAGGGCATGAAAATAACCTAAATCTCACCAATACAGGCCTATAGGAGGAAAATGTCGTCTAGCACCCAGAAGATTATTCCATTATAAGAAAAGACAAATGGGGATGTTTATAGCAAAATGGAAAGAATTATCTATAGTAAAGCAAGTCAGAAAGACAAGAATACATACTGTACACTCACACACAGTAGAGTATTCCACACAGAAGAATATTTACAAAAATTATAAACAAAGTGATGTTTCTGAGCTGAAAAGAGAGGGGGTATGCAGAAAGACTCAGAGGTGTCCAATGGATGATGTTGGGAAAAAAATAAAAAGAAAATGCCAGGGCATGAGGTACTATGTGAAGGGAAGTCAGAGTGGTCATTGCAGAGGGAGCAGCATGAGTCACCTCCTTATTCTATAGCTCACTTATCTAACATGAACATATTGAGCACCTACTTTGCTCCAGGCACTAAGCCAAATGCTGCAGATACGAGTTCCTGTCACAGGGAGGTGTTAGAGGGAGGATACTAGCTCTGAAAATAGATGACAGTTTAGATCTTGCTTGAGGTCACTGTGGAATCTGGTCTCATCTGTTTCGCCATCACTCCTGATGTCACACACCCCTCACCATTCTGACTAGTCACACAGAGGAGACATTGAAATATGTATACATCCTATTAAGTAAAGTCAGATACAATATGTTATATAGAATATGATCACAATCATGTAAAAATTAAATGAGTAGAATAGGATGACTGAACTGTATCTGAAGATTTTGAAGCATTTATGAGTTGAAGCTAAAAGAAAATGTGTTGTTTAGGAGCTGTGAAGTTTTTCTATCTCCTAAGAATATCAGCTTTCCAGAATTCTCTGGGTATGGCTACTCTTTTGCTCCAAGAGTGGCACCTATTTGTCTTTGCATTATCCACATGTAAAGCCAGATCCCAGCTGGTTCTTGGGGGAATCATATGTAATTAAAGATGCAGATTTCTTTGACAGAGAACCCCAGTGTTCTTTGTGGCCAAGTATATTTGCTGCTGTATTTTGGTGACCTGTGTTTAGGGCTGCTGCTTTCCAGGAAAGTGCTTAGCACAAAAATAGTAGATAGGTCTTCACATTAGGCTGGGCCATCTGGTTGGTTTGTGGGTGGGACCAGGCTGGACAGGACTTTCAATGTCTTATTTGAGAAGTTGTATTCTAGTCTTTGGGGGAGAGATTATGGATTTGGGTGAGGAGAGTTTTCTTTTCTGTCTGAGTCAGGTGACTTTTAGGCCTGTATTTTAAGGAAGCAGGATGGCTTGACTGCCTGTTGGGTTGAAGCCTGGCTGGTGGCTATCTTCAAGGGTCCTCAGAGACAACTTTAGGTCTCACTCTAGGTCCAGAAACATATTTTTTCTCTTGTTTCCTTGTTTTGTTTCCTTCTTTTCTTCCTAAACCATTAATTCACACTTGGGAGTTGGATCCTGGCCTCACTACTGCTGTGAAGAGTCAACGGAAGGGTCTTTTCTCCTTCAGGAGTGGGTTCCAAACAAAAGAGGAGGCCAGTGTGTTGGATCCAATGCAGCCAAGGGAAGCTGGCTACCAGTAGGGTGGGAGAGGCAACTATAGTGGAAACTATGATCACCACTACCACTCCCTCCATTCTTTTAGAGGTGAAAAGGGATGGAAGCCTTGAAAGGCAACCCGAAAGTCTAGCAGTCAAGCTGGTAGGGGCTATTTGGCAAACTCACCTATAAGTAAGAAAGGGTTGGTATATAAAGAAGAGAAAAAGAGGGCACTCTAGACAATGATTTTCATTAATTTCTGTAGGCACAGTATTTTTGTTTCAATACATCAAGAAGGCACTGTTAGTATGATTCTGTAGTCTCAAAGGTAGCCCCTGTGCCAGGTGCTGATGTGAATACTGTTCAATCAGTGTCCATTGGAAAACCTGGAGAGGTTGGTCTCAAGCCTCTCTTCTGCATAAACCTAGTAGTTGGTTTCATTTCATGTGTCAGGCGGGAGCTTCTTGTATTTAGTTTATGATGAGCCCCTTAGTGTAGCTTTGCTGACTGGACAGTGAAGTCAGCCTTAAAAACTAAAATGACTTAGTTCTCACAAGGGTTGTAAAATAATTCAATCTTATTTTCAGTCAGTGAAAGACATGGTCTTGACAGTGAATGTAAAAGTACTATATGTGACCTGTGAAAACTTTCCTTCAGGAAAGTCCTGTCCTTTCAGTTCTCTTCTACAGACATAATTGTTTACTGATTTCTTAGGTATTTTTTTCTAGAAGTAGTTAATGCCTATAGGAGCAAATCCTTGTATCTGTATCCCATGACTTCCAATGCTCCTGTGGAGTCATGGTTTGCTGCTGAGCATCAGGCATTCTTTAGATCATTCAACTCTGACTAGATGTTATTGATACCCACTGTGGACCAAAACCCAGAGGAGGGGCATTGTGGCCTGTCTTACCAGCTTGAGGGAGCCAGTGGTTAGGAATTTTGTGTTTGATTGACTGTAGGTTTGTAGCTTGAAATTCACTGCGAGTAAGTGTAGGAGGTTGCCGGGGTAGAGGTGGGATACACCTGCAGAAATTGGCAAATGCTGTTGATCACTTTCCCTCTGTCTAGAACAGGTTGTTAAAGGTTTATCTGCACACCATTTCTCAGAGAGATTGAGAGATGCTTGTAGGAACACAAAGAAAAAGTGTTGATATTGGGGTTGGGATTTGACCTCTGGCTTATGATCCCAGACCGCTGACTCTGAACTTGGATCACAAGGAGAAAATTAAAGGTGAGCTATCCAGGACCTGCTCCAGTGACTTTCTAGCTCTGTGCTTGCCACATGTAGGTTGTTACTGTTCTGTCTCATTCACTCTCTTTCTTTCTCATATACTTCAATTTTGATGGTTGCTGTCTTTGCAATTTTCTTTTTGCTCATGGTAAAACTAATCCATGTTTTTTAAAATATAGTCTACTCTTAGTCTAGTTATTTTATTTTTTATTATATGTAATTTATTTATATATACTTATTTTACATCATTGTAATTCATGATTTTGCAGACAAGAGATTAAGTGGAGAGAAACACGAAGAAGTCAAGATCTGCCTCTCTGATATTCAGCACTCACATTCTGCCCACTTGTCCTTTGGCTTTCTGTTTCTCATTTTTTAAACTTGGTTTCTGTCTGGTGCCTGAAATCCAGTCTTTGGCTGTTTTCCTTTTTGACATGTTACTCTATGTTTCTTGCTGTTTTTCCTGCTGCAGGTTCACAGAGGATTCCTTGCTACAATGTGGGCTGCACTGAATCCCATTTTAAGGCTCTCATGTGTAGTATTAGGAAATCTGACAAGAAAATGGTGTCATCAGCTCTCTCCTTGAATCAGGGTCAGGGCATCCAGAGGCTCGTAAAGTAAAAGGCATGAGGGACCCTGAATGAAGAAAGTGAACTACAGATTTGGGCTGCCCAATGGATAGTCATGGTGAAGCAAATGTCTTTTGAGTGGACTAGAATTAAAACCACACATGCTGTTTAAATTATTATTTCTTGTCACCTCACTTTATTCCTACCAAGCCCAAGTTGTTGAATTTGTTTAAGTTGAATGTGCAAATAACACTCTTTCTCAGAAAACAGAATAGCCAGAGAGCTGAAACACTCAGCTTCCTAAAACATCAAAAACCAGTCAGTCAACATTGGTGCTTTGTTAACTTGAATTGTTAACAGCTACTATTAAATTCGTGTGTTTAACCTCATAGGTCTGTGTGAATGTCTGGTTATGCATGTGTGCACATGAGTGTGCACATCGTTTTACTGCTGGGATACAGATATAAAGAGAGGAACACATTCAGCCTCCAGTGCCTGCACTCAGTGGTGGTGAAGAGGAGCCATCTTCACGACATTTCAACAACGAGTAAATGGCATGGAGAAAAACAGTCTGTCCCGAGAGGCAGAGTCTGTCCTTGGCTCTGGGCTATGCAAGGCCCGTAGATACTGAGCGTCAGTGATACAAATCGTGCCAATCTGTTAGCACAGACCCAGCTTCCCAGTGGTTTTGTGACTGTCGCCTGCCTCTGCATCTCTTATAATGAAATGGTTCTCGGACAGCTGGGTTATCAGCAAAGAGCTATGTAGGAAGTGCCCTACCCAATTAATCAGATGTCATTCTGACCAGATTTCCTTAGCACATTGCTTCGTGGTAAACAGCAGAGTATTAATAAATGAAACTCAAGCAGAGACAAAGGAGAAAGGCATCATTTTTATATATACTTGTCTTAAGGCATATTTTTCCATTTGTGAAACTTGAAAAATAACCATCTGGAAAGAATCATATTATAGACAAGCCATGTCATGACATTTACAGCAAATATTTTTGCTGTGAGGATCAGTATTCTCTCATTGTCCCATCAGCTGCCATATAATCAGATACCCATAAAGTATTCAATAAATAGAGGGTTCTGCAATAAATCAGTGGTGCAAGAATAATACCTTGCAAGTGTTCATGTTTTCCTTTATCCTTCTTTTTAAACACACATTTTTACATCACAAAGCTCCTGACACGTTTGTCTTTGTTTCTTTGCTTCTCAGCCACCCCGTCTGGGGCAAATGACATTAAGCCGCCCCATGGCAGAGAGATCTCTGACATAAATAAATGTATCAGGAGGTCAAGAGGTCAAGAGCATAAATGAGGCAAAGATTTCAAAGAAATCACCGACCAAATGATTTATAAATCATGGAAAACACTGCTCTGGCCATAAAAGAGAAATTAAATTTATCCATCAGGAGCTTCAGGATGCTCTGGCTTCTGGTGGGTAACTGGGTTGGAATGGAAGGGCTTATGTCATCCTGCTTGCTGTCTGGAGCCTTGTTACAGCTGTATTTTCTCCAGGACGCTAAATCAGGAGGCCTGAGATTAAGCTCCCCCTCCCTTCTCCTGTGTCTCCAGAAACATTTGCTTTTACCTCTGACCTGGAATTCCCACTCCACCAGCTTGCCTCTGAAGTGGGGTAGAAATCAATTCACTGTGAAGCAGTAATGAGAATACCCGAGAGTGAATACAAGCTTCCCATCTGTAGATGAAGGGCTGAGTCCTACCTTTGTTTCCAAGAAATGGCATCTGTCCTGGCTGGCCAAGGAGTTGTGACTCTGGGGACTTCTGGAACCCAGGAGTCAAGTCATCTCTAGGGTACAGTACACCAAGTCAGGCTCCATCAAAACAGCAAAAATGCTTCATGCTGGGATGGTCTGTAAAGGGAGTCTGTCCAGAACTTTCACAACATCGAAACAACTCTTTTTTTTTTTTTTGCTATTTCTTGAAAGATGCACTGTTTAACTCTTCTATCCTATCCTGCCTCCCCTTTTCTATATTTGGAAATATATCAGATTGAAAATATGAAACTTGAACATGCCTATTTTAATTCCAGGTGAAGTCATGAAATTTACATCATAATCTAGATGTGAAACTGAAGTCTTGCAGAAAGTGTACAAGTGGGCATACCACTTCCTAGTGGAACAGATGTGAAGCAGCAAATGACACTGTGAACACAGTTTGGAATCTTCATGACCTAACTGATGGAGACTTAAACTTGGGGCTAGTTTTAAAGTTTTCCTGGAAAAATTTTTGCTAATCCCATTACAGTCAGATGGAAATGGGAAACAGTAAGCTGGCACCTGGTCTGAAGTACAGATATGTGGTAATGGCAGAAAGAAGCAATACACAGTGTTAAGATTCCTTTGCTCTAATAATCCAAGGTAGGATTTCATTGTAGTGCAAGATTCTAGTCTTTCTCCTTTCCTTCCCTACTTTCTTCTTCCCTCTTTTCCTTAGTCTTTTTCCTCCTATTTTTCTTTTTCTTTCAGATATTTGCCAGGAGAAAATCTATTGAAAGTAGGTAGATTTTCACTGTTGTAAGACATTTTTTTAACTCAAGTATTCAAGAAAAGGACATTCCAGACTCCCCCCCCTTAATCTTCTTTCTTTAGTATTTTTAAACCTAGGTATATGCTAAATAGGGAATTCAACACACAGCTTGCTGATGCATTTAGGCTTACTCATTTAGGCTTATTCATCAAAATTAGATTTTGAATCACCTTGGTTCATAATAAGTCTTCCTAAATTCCCTTTTCCTTATATTGGGAAGTTAGTTCTCATGTGGGGTGGGGGCACAAAATCACCTTGTTGGAAATTTAGGCTCCTCATAATTGATTGGCACTTTTCCCCATCCACTTTTCAAGGCTTAATCTTCTTTCTTTAGTATTTTTAAACCTAGGTATATGCTAAATAGGGAATTCAACACACAGCTTGCTGATGCATTTAGGCTTACTCATTTAGGCTTATTCATCAAAATTAGATTTTGAATCACCTTGGTTCATAATAAGTCTTCCTAAATTCCCTTTTCCTTATTGGGAAGTTAGTTCTCATGTGGGGTGGAGGCACAAAATCACCTTGTTGGAAATTTAGGCTCCTCATAATTGATTGGCACTTTTCCCCATCCACTTTTCAAGGCTACATCATCTTACCTACCTGAAAACCACTCTAAATACCTCAAAGGACCATCAATCCTGGGAACAGTTCCTTTTCCTGAAGAGATTTAGTATAGAAAGTTAAATAGGTTAAAAAATTAATCTCACACGAACTGTATTTGCTTCCCCCTGTCTTTACAGTTTTTTTTTCACTTTAAAGGCATGCAAATCTCAAAGTAAAAATCAGATCTTACAAACGTCAAAACTTGATGCTTTAAACTTTTTTGCTGGTTTTCCCCTGTTTCTAATTGTAATTGGTTTATATTACAACTTCATAATTTATTTCCTCCATAAAGGACCAAAAAGAAGATGTTAATTCATAACTAGCAAATATGTGGACTGTGTTTGAGGAGAACCTGTACAACATAAGACTAAGTTAATGATTCATTTATTTGCATTTTTCAAAGATTTACTTGGAATTTTGAATGGTTTTCTGTGAACTGAGATGGGTTTCTCCTTTAATCTCTTCCTTCAGCCTGCCTCACCCCCTTTACACAGCTGTGCATCTCTGAGCTGGCCTTCTGCCTTGTTGGGTTCCCCAGTACCAAGGAAGAGGAGAGAGGATCCCTGCTGCTTTAAAAATATTGTTGACTTTGTCACATCTTCAAATCCTATTTGTGCTCATAGAAGTGGGCTGTTGGCACGGCCAAGTTTACCTTTTTTGGTCCATCAGCTTTTGGTCACATCTCATCACCTTTTCAGCACATGATATTTTGCTTGCACTGACAAAGTTGTAATAATTCAAAAGTGCAAATGGAGAAAAGATTGGGGTATCCAATAAATCCAATAAACAGATGGGGGTAGTGGTCTCTGTTATATTATAGAACTGCTATAAAGCATGTAACATACACTGGATGATAGGTGGGTGACAGTATGACAGGAATTGGATAGAGAAAGGAAGAAAGCCATTCAGAAACACTAGTCTGATTAGGTTAAAAAATTGAACTCTTTTTTAATGGTTTTAGCATGGAATATCTTTAGTAATATTCTCTGATTTAGATAATACAAGTTATAAGTCCTCAGGTTCAGATTTAAAGAATAGAGAAGAATCTTTAATATTTAGGTTGTGTGCATGGACTGGGATTTCAGAATTCTTGATATTTTTTCTTTTGTTGTCTAAATAAATATCTGTTCTCTCAATTTCCCTTGATCCACTAGCAATATGATTTAATTTGCAGTACAATCGATCAGCAGTAGGGTCTCCACTGTTAAGAGTTCAAATAACGCTTAGCTCTGGACTGTGTGATCCTTCCCAAGTCACTTGACCTCTTGGTCTTGGTTTTCTTCTCCTCACAGTGATAAAAAGGCCTCCCTGCCCCTCAGAGTTATTGAGAGGTTCAAGTACACAGAGGAGGAGTTGTTAGCATAGCCAACACTTGCTAGCAGAGCTATTAGCACTGCTGTTGCTTAGCACACACCTATTGTGTAGTTTGACAAACCAGGCCAGCCCATGCTCAACTGATTCTAAGTTGACTATCTGTAAATTACAAAAATACTCTTGAATTAAGACTCCTCGGCCTTTCCTCTCTGCGAAGAGTCAAACTGAAACATAAAATGTCTGATTGTCTTTTGGACAGCACTGGTGTGAGTACCATTACCAGAAAAGTGGGAATGCAGAGTGAAAATCTGATGGAGGAACACTGGGTTACAAGCTGGAAGAAGAGCCACAGAAAACAACAACAAAAACAAACAAGAACTGGCGACCTTGGGCAAACACATATTGTCCTTGAATTTCATCAGCCAAATGAGGTTGGGAATGATGAGACCCCCTCTGTGTATTTCCCAGGGTCTTTATGGGATTTGATTAGCTGAAGCCTGGGCGCAGGGAAACTCAGTGGAAAGATGGATGCACTGTGCAGGCAGGAGGTGGTGCAGGCTGAGTGACGGAAGGCATCTGCCCATCAATCCCGCACTTTCACAGGCAGGCAGGCAGGCTACCATTCCAGTCTGGGATGCTGGAGGATGTCCCATAGCAAATTCCAGGGCATGCACGTGACCTGTTGATTGCACTGGCACCTGGCTTGTAAAAGGAGCCAGGGTGCATTTTTATGTTTCAATTCCAGACAGATAACTTTGCTTGGGAAATAAAGAGGCTTTCCTGGGTGACTGAGAACAAATAGATAGATACCCCAAATCCTTCAAAACATCATCCAAGTGTTTGAATCATTGTGCCCTTTGATGTTTGACTAACATTAATAATTTTGTAGCAGTTTATTCCTTCCTCAGAGTCAGAGTTCAGCAGCCACCCCCCTAAGAGTCCTGGCAAAAGTGATTGCCGAAAATGCCAAAACAGAGAGAAAGTAATGTACAGAGCAGACTAGCAAAGGCCCTGGGAACCCAGATCCGAGCCAGGAGACCATTTTCAGCAGCACGAGCTGGAAAGAGAGAGCACGCAAGGTGCAGGCAAACCAGGGGGCCAAGAAATCATACCCGAGCCACAAATCCAGATGCAGAAATAAGAGGAGGTGGCCCAGTTGGAGCCCTAATCCATCACTCAGCCTGGCTCGGGCAGGGAAGTCACGAGCCTGGCACCAGCCGCTGTGCTGGGGGCCGCCTCCCCACCTTGGGCGGCAGAAGGGCTGCAGGCTGAACCGTGACGTCCTGGGCCTGTGCTCCTCAACAGATGGCACAGTAAATCTGGAATCTTCCACAGGAGAAAGACAAATGGGAATCAGCCGAGAAGGCTCAGATCCTGGCATACGGAGTGGAATAAATAGAGGCCCGGCATCCTGATGGAGCCCTGCCTTCCTCCTGCTCTGAAATATCACACTTCTGCAGTCTTCTCCCACTGGAACTTCTGCAGCCCAACAGTGCTCTCTGGGCAGAGGGAAACCAAGACCTGAGGCAGACAGCCCTTATAATTCCAGCACACAGTTTTGTGTGGGGAGGCTTACCTTGAACTTTTCACTTATTTCACTATTTCACCCCCCCCACTGCTATCATTCAGATTCAAATACGCCTTTCCCTATCTTCTTGTCTAACTTTCTTGATGTTTGTTGGCTGTGTGCTATAGACAAGCATTAATTCTCATTCAGTCACTCATCATTTTCTTTTTGTCAGCTCCTTCTCTGTGCTACTGCACTGTGCTGGGGTTCAGATTAGTGAGGAGCATGATGGAGATATTCTTCAAGAGGTTTGAGTTTGGTTTCACAGGTGCACAGGCTTGCAAAAGTGAACCATGCTGTTGAAGGGCTGTGCAGAGGGAAAGGGGGGACTCCTTGAGCACTGAGAAGATTTAGAGTTCTTTATTAGCTATCAGTGAGTTAATGAGGCAATTTACAACAGTTTTCAACTTTCAGCAATTCAGAGTATCTCGTTAAAAAAGATTTAAAAAATTAAAAATATTGGTGACCTAGGACCGTGGGCTTCTTCCTGGCTTCTCCATGGGTCGATGGCGGGGGTGGAGGGGTTGGGAGTTGAGCTTGGTGGAGGGTAGTAGGCTGGGAGAGGCCAACCCTTCTGGTCTTCTCCAAATATTCTCAAGCCTCACCAGAAACAACTAAATCATTAATTCAGATACAAGTGAAGATGGAGGTGAAGAGAAAAGAAGTATAGCCCAGAACAAAGGAACATTTCAGAACCATGGGACACAGGGCTATGAGACCAACTATAGATAACAAATTATCTCAGAAAAAAACAACCACTGAGGTGTCCACAGATGGGAACAGAATTTCTAGCTCAGAGATGCCTTCAGGGTGTTAAATATCAAATGATAACCATTTTGTTAGCGGATATCAAGCAGCCAGAAGCCAATCATATAAGGCATCATTGGCCATCGGCCAGCAACATCTCCTTACATGGCAAAGCCTCTCGGTAGCTAGATAAGACCCTCATATCTTAGCCCTCATTAACCAACCCAAGTAAGTCCACGTATCCCCAAGCCCTCACTAGCCAACCAAAGTAAGTGCACGTACGCTCAAGCCCCTTGCCAAGGGATAAAAGAAAACTGTGGGGGGGCTCGGGGTCCTCACTCGCCCTGATGTAACCGCTGCGTCGGTGATCCAGGTCAGTGCTGGACCCTGACTTAAGTCAGAAAATAAATGCCTCTTGCCTTTGCATCACCCGTGTGCTGTTGTTAAACTGGAACCCCACAACGGCACTTTAACAAGGGGAAGGGAGGGAGGAACACCCAAAAGGCAAGAAAAAGACTGTAAACAAAATTTATACAAGAAAAATTATCTTGAAAAATTAAAAATATTTCTGATATCAGGTTGAAGAGCAAGCCATAGGGAAAAAAAAGTTTTTAAATGTGGTCTGCCACCCAGCTTTTTTTTTCACCAGATCCATCTCACCTGCTTGTAGCAGTTACCACTCAAATGCAGTTTTATTAACAGGGAAATTAATCAGGAAAAATGAAAAGACCTACAGCTACAAGTGGCCAGTTATATTACCCCACACCCAGTCACCATTTTCAGTCCCAAAGGTTCCAAAGACATGATGGTGCCCCTTTGCCCCTCCAAACTGATAGGGTGTGCCCCCCCC
>PVHY01002047.1:0-68467 GCA_004024945.1 Uropsilus gracilis | reverse complement strand
ATCTGGTGAAAAAAAAAGCTGGGTGGCAGACCACATTTAAAAACTTTTTTTTCCCTATGGCTTGCTCTTCAACCTGATATCAGAAATATTTTTAATTTTTCAAGATAATTTTTCTTGTATAAATTTTGTTTACAGTCTTTTTCTTGCCTTTTGGGTGTTCCTCCCTCCCTTCCCCTTGTTAAAGTGCCGTTGTGGGGTTCCAGTTTAACAACAGCACACGGGTGATGCAAAGGCAAGAGGCATTTATTTTCTGACTTAAGTCAGGGTCCAGCACTGACCTGGATCACCGACGCAGCGGTTACATCAGGGCGAGTGAGGACCCCGAGCCCCCCCACAGTTTTCTTTTATCCCTTGGCAAGGGGCTTGAGCGTACGTGCACTTACTTTGGTTGGCTAGTGAGGGCTTGGGGATACGTGGACTTACTTGGGTTGGTTAATGAGGGCTAAGATATGAGGGTCTTATCTAGCTACCGAGAGGCTTTGCCATGTAAGGAGATGTTGCTGGCCGATGGCCAATGATGCCTTATATGATTGGCTTCTGGCTGCTTGATATCCGCTAACAAAATGGTTATCATTTGATATTTAACACCCTGAAGGCATCTCTGAGCTAGAAATTCTGTTCCCATCTGTGGACACCTCAGTGGTTGTTTTTTTCTGAGATAATTTGTTATCTATAGTTGGTCTCATAGCCCTGTGTCCCATGGTTCTGAAATGTTCCTTTGTTCTGGGCTATACTTCTTTTCTCTTCACCTCCATCTTCACTTGTATCTGAATTAATGATTTAGTTGTTTCTGGTGAGGCTTGAGAATATTTGGAGAAGACCAGAAGGGTTGGCCTCTCCCAGCCTACTACCCTCCACCAAGCTCAACTCCCAACCCCTCCACCCCCGCCATCGACCCATGGAGAAGCCAGGAAGAAGCCCACGGTCCTAGGTCACCAATATTTTTAATTTTTTAAATCTTTTTTAACGAGATACTCTGAATTGCTGAAAGTTGAAAACTGTTGTAAATTGCCTCATTAACTCACTGATAGCTAATAAAGAACTCTAAATCTTCTCAGTGCTCAAGGAGTCCCCCCTTTCCCTCTGCACAGCCCTTCAACAGCATGGTTCACTTTTGCAAGCCTGTGCACCTGTGAAACCAAACTCAAACCTCTTGAAGAATATCTCCATCATGCTCCTCACTAATCTGAACCCCAGCACAGTGCAGTAGCACAGAGAAGGAGCTGACAAAAAGGAAATGATGAGTGACTGAATGAGAATTAATGCTTGTCTATAGCACACAGCCAACAAACATCAAGAAAGTTAGACAAGAAGATAGTGAAAGGCGTATTTGAATCTGAATGATAGCAGTGGGGGGGGTGAAATAGTGAAATAAGTGAAAAGTTCAAGGTAAGCCTCCCCACACAAAACTGTGTGCTGGAATTATAAGGGCTGTCTGCCTTAGGTCTTGGTTTCCCTCTGCCCAGAGAGCACTGTTGGGCTGCAGAAGTTCCAGTGGGAGAAGACTGCAGAAGTGTGATATTTCAGAGCAGGAGGAAGGCAGGGCTCCATCAGGATGCCGGGCCTCTATTTATTCCACTCCGTATGCCAGGATCTGAGCCTTCTCGGCTGATTCCCATTTGTCTTTCTCCTGTGGAAGATTCCAGATTTACTGTGCCATCTGTTGAGGAGCACAGGCCCAGGACGTCACGGTTCAGCCTGCAGCCCTTCTGCCGCCCAAGGTGGGGAGGCGGCCCCCAGCACAGCGGCTGGTGCCAGGCTCGTGACTTCCCTGCCCGAGCCAGGCTGAGTGATGGATTAGGGCTCCAACTGGGCCACCTCCTCTTATTTCTGCATCTGGATTTGTGGCTCGGGTATGATTTCTTGGCCCCCTGGTTTGCCTGCACCTTGCGTGCTCTCTCTTTCCAGCTCGTGCTGCTGAAAATGGTCTCCTGGCTCGGATCTGGGTTCCCAGGGCCTTTGCTAGTCTGCTCTGTACATTACTTTCTCTCTGTTTTGGCATTTTCGGCAATCACTTTTGCCAGGACTCTTAGGGGGGTGGCTGCTGAACTCTGACTCTGAGGAAGGAATAAACTGCTACAAAATTATTAATGTTAGTCAAACATCAAAGGGCACAATGATTCAAACACTTGGATGATGTTTTGAAGGATTTGGGGTATCTATCTATTTGTTCTCAGTCACCCAGGAAAGCCTCTTTATTTCCCAAGCAAAGTTATCTGTCTGGAATTGAAACATAAAAATGCACCCTGGCTCCTTTTACAAGCCAGGTGCCAGTGCAATCAACAGGTCACGTGCATGCCCTGGAATTTGCTATGGGACATCCTCCAGCATCCCAGACTGGAATGGTAGCCTGCCTGCCTGCCTGTGAAAGTGCGGGATTGATGGGCAGATGCCTTCCGTCACTCAGCCTGCACCACCTCCTGCCTGCACAGTGCATCCATCTTTCCACTGAGTTTCCCTGCGCCCAGGCTTCAGCTAATCAAATCCCATAAAGACCCTGGGAAATACACAGAGGGGGTCTCATCATTCCCAACCTCATTTGGCTGATGAAATTCAAGGACAATATGTGTTTGCCCAAGGTCGCCAGTTCTTGTTTGTTTTTGTTGTTGTTTTCTGTGGCTCTTCTTCCAGCTTGTAACCCAGTGTTCCTCCATCAGATTTTCACTCTGCATTCCCACTTTTCTGGTAATGGTACTCACACCAGTGCTGTCCAAAAGACAATCAGACATTTTATGTTTCAGTTTGACTCTTCGCAGAGAGGAAAGGCCGAGGAGTCTTAATTCAAGAGTATTTTTGTAATTTACAGATAGTCAACTTAGAATCAGTTGAGCATGGGCTGGCCTGGTTTGTCAAACTACACAATAGGTGTGTGCTAAGCAACAGCAGTGCTAATAGCTCTGCTAGCAAGTGTTGGCTATGCTAACAACTCCTCCTCTGTGTACTTGAACCTCTCAATAACTCTGAGGGGCAGGGAGGCCTTTTTATCACTGTGAGGAGAAGAAAACCAAGACCAAGAGGTCAAGTGACTTGGGAAGGATCACACAGTCCAGAGCTAAGCGTTATTTGAACTCTTAACAGTGGAGACCCTACTGCTGATCGATTGTACTGCAAATTAAATCATATTGCTAGTGGATCAAGGGAAATTGAGAGAACAGATATTTATTTAGACAACAAAAGAAAAAATATCAAGAATTCTGAAATCCCAGTCCATGCACACAACCTAAATATTAAAGATTCTTCTCTATTCTTTAAATCTGAACCTGAGGACTTATAACTTGTATTATCTAAATCAGAGAATATTACTAAAGATATTCCATGCTAAAACCATTAAAAAAGAGTTCAATTTTTTAACCTAATCAGACTAGTGTTTCTGAATGGCTTTCTTCCTTTCTCTATCCAATTCCTGTCATACTGTCACCCACCTATCATCCAGTGTATGTTACATGCTTTATAGCAGTTCTATAATATAACAGAGACCACTACCCCCATCTGTTTATTGGATTTATTGGATACCCCAATCTTTTCTCCATTTGCACTTTTGAATTATTACAACTTTGTCAGTGCAAGCAAAATATCATGTGCTGAAAAGGTGATGAGATGTGACCAAAAGCTGATGGACCAAAAAAGGTAAACTTGGCCGTGCCAACAGCCCACTTCTATGAGCACAAATAGGATTTGAAGATGTGACAAAGTCAACAATTTTTTTAAAGCAGCAGGGATCCTCTCTCCTCTTCCTTGGTACTGGGGAACCCAACAAGGCAGAAGGCCAGCTCAGAGATGCACAGCTGTGTAAAGGGGGTGAGGCAGGCTGAAGGAAGAGATTAAAGGAGAAACCCATCTCAGTTCACAGAAAACCATTCAAAATTCCAAGTAAATCTTTGAAAAATGCAAATAAATGAATCATTAACTTAGTCTTATGTTGTACAGGTTCTCCCCAAACACAGTCCACATATTTGCTAGTTATGAATTAACATCTTCTTTTTGGTCCTTTATGGAGGAAATAAATTATGAAGTTGTAATATAAACCAATTACAATTAGAAACAGGGGAAAACCAGCAAAAAAGTTTAAAGCATCAAGTTTTGACGTTTGTAAGATCTGATTTTTACTTTGAGATTTGCATGCCTTTAAAGTGAAAAAAAAACTGTAAAGACAGGGGAAAGCAAATACAGTTCGTGTGAGATTAATTTTTTAACCTATTTAACTTTCTATACTAAATCTCTTCAGGAAAAGGAACTGTTCCCAGGATTGATGGTCCTTTGAGGTATTTAGAGTGGTTTTCAGGTAGGTAAGATGATGTAGCCTTGAAAAGTGGATGGGGAAAAGTGCCAATCAATTATGAGGAGCCTAAATTTCCAACAAGGTGATTTTGTGCCTCCACCCCACATGAGAACTAACTTCCCAATAAGGAAAAGGGAATTTAGGAAGACTTATTATGAACCAAGGTGATTCAAAATCTAATTTTGATGAATAAGCCTAAATGAGTAAGCCTAAATGCATCAGCAAGCTGTGTGTTGAATTCCCTATTTAGCATATACCTAGGTTTAAAAATACTAAAGAAAGAAGATTAAGCCTTGAAAAGTGGATGGGGAAAAGTGCCAATCAATTATGAGGAGCCTAAATTTCCAACAAGGTGATTTTGTGCCCCCACCCCACATGAGAACTAACTTCCCAATATAAGGAAAAGGGAATTTAGGAAGACTTATTATGAACCAAGGTGATTCAAAATCTAATTTTGATGAATAAGCCTAAATGAGTAAGCCTAAATGCATCAGCAAGCTGTGTGTTGAATTCCCTATTTAGCATATACCTAGGTTTAAAAATACTAAAGAAAGAAGATTAAGGGGGGGGAGTCTGGAATGTCCTTTTCTTGAATACTTGAGTTAAAAAAATGTCTTACAACAGTGAAAATCTACCTACTTTCAATAGATTTTCTCCTGGCAAATATCTGAAAGAAAAAGAAAAATAGGAGGAAAAAGACTAAGGAAAAGAGGGAAGAAGAAAGTAGGGAAGGAAAGGAGAAAGACTAGAATCTTGCACTACAATGAAATCCTACCTTGGATTATTAGAGCAAAGGAATCTTAACACTGTGTATTGCTTCTTTCTGCCATTACCACATATCTGTACTTCAGACCAGGTGCCAGCTTACTGTTTCCCATTTCCATCTGACTGTAATGGGATTAGCAAAAATTTTTCCAGGAAAACTTTAAAACTAGCCCCAAGTTTAAGTCTCCATCAGTTAGGTCATGAAGATTCCAAACTGTGTTCACAGTGTCATTTGCTGCTTCACATCTGTTCCACTAGGAAGTGGTATGCCCACTTGTACACTTTCTGCAAGACTTCAGTTTCACATCTAGATTATGATGTAAATTTCATGACTTCACCTGGAATTAAAATAGGCATGTTCAAGTTTCATATTTTCAATCTGATATATTTCCAAATATAGAAAAGGGGAGGCAGGATAGGATAGAAGAGTTAAACAGTGCATCTTTCAAGAAATAGCAAAAAAAAAAAAAAGAGTTGTTTCGATGTTGTGAAAGTTCTGGACAGACTCCCTTTACAGACCATCCCAGCATGAAGCATTTTTGCTGTTTTGATGGAGCCTGACTTGGTGTACTGTACCCTAGAGATGACTTGACTCCTGGGTTCCAGAAGTCCCCAGAGTCACAACTCCTTGGCCAGCCAGGACAGATGCCATTTCTTGGAAACAAAGGTAGGACTCAGCCCTTCATCTACAGATGGGAAGCTTGTATTCACTCTCGGGTATTCTCATTACTGCTTCACAGTGAATTGATTTCTACCCCACTTCAGAGGCAAGCTGGTGGAGTGGGAATTCCAGGTCAGAGGTAAAAGCAAATGTTTCTGGAGACACAGGAGAAGGGAGGGGGAGCTTAATCTCAGGCCTCCTGATTTAGCGTCCTGGAGAAAATACAGCTGTAACAAGGCTCCAGACAGCAAGCAGGATGACATAAGCCCTTCCATTCCAACCCAGTTACCCACCAGAAGCCAGAGCATCCTGAAGCTCCTGATGGATAAATTTAATTTCTCTTTTATGGCCAGAGCAGTGTTTTCCATGATTTATAAATCATTTGGTCGGTGATTTCTTTGAAATCTTTGCCTCATTTATGCTCTTGACCTCTTGACCTCCTGATACATTTATTTATGTCAGAGATCTCTCTGCCATGGGGCGGCTTAATGTCATTTGCCCCAGACGGGGTGGCTGAGAAGCAAAGAAACAAAGACAAACGTGTCAGGAGCTTTGTGATGTAAAAATGTGTGTTTAAAAAGAAGGATAAAGGAAAACATGAACACTTGCAAGGTATTATTCTTGCACCACTGATTTATTGCAGAACCCTCTATTTATTGAATACTTTATGGGTATCTGATTATATGGCAGCTGATGGGACAATGAGAGAATACTGATCCTCACAGCAAAAATATTTGCTGTAAATGTCATGACATGGCTTGTCTATAATATGATTCTTTCCAGATGGTTATTTTTCAAGTTTCACAAATGGAAAAATATGCCTTAAGACAAGTATATATAAAAATGATGCCTTTCTCCTTTGTCTCTGCTTGAGTTTCATTTATTAATACTCTGCTGTTTACCACGAAGCAATGTGCTAAGGAAATCTGGTCAGAATGACATCTGATTAATTGGGTAGGGCACTTCCTACATAGCTCTTTGCTGATAACCCAGCTGTCCGAGAACCATTTCATTATAAGAGATGCAGAGGCAGGCGACAGTCACAAAACCACTGGGAAGCTGGGTCTGTGCTAACAGATTGGCACGATTTGTATCACTGACGCTCAGTATCTACGGGCCTTGCATAGCCCAGAGCCAAGGACAGACTCTGCCTCTCGGGACAGACTGTTTTTCTCCATGCCATTTACTCGTTGTTGAAATGTCGTGAAGATGGCTCCTCTTCACCACCACTGAGTGCAGGCACTGGAGGCTGAATGTGTTCCTCTCTTTATATCTGTATCCCAGCAGTAAAACGATGTGCACACTCATGTGCACACATGCATAACCAGACATTCACACAGACCTATGAGGTTAAACACACGAATTTAATAGTAGCTGTTAACAATTCAAGTTAACAAAGCACCAATGTTGACTGACTGGTTTTTGATGTTTTAGGAAGCTGAGTGTTTCAGCTCTCTGGCTATTCTGTTTTCTGAGAAAGAGTGTTATTTGCACATTCAACTTAAACAAATTCAACAACTTGGGCTTGGTAGGAATAAAGTGAGGTGACAAGAAATAATAATTTAAACAGCATGTGTGGTTTTAATTCTAGTCCACTCAAAAGACATTTGCTTCACCATGACTATCCATTGGGCAGCCCAAATCTGTAGTTCACTTTCTTCATTCAGGGTCCCTCATGCCTTTTACTTTACGAGCCTCTGGATGCCCTGACCCTGATTCAAGGAGAGAGCTGATGACACCATTTTCTTGTCAGATTTCCTAATACTACACATGAGAGCCTTAAAATGGGATTCAGTGCAGCCCACATTGTAGCAAGGAATCCTCTGTGAACCTGCAGCAGGAAAAACAGCAAGAAACATAGAGTAACATGTCAAAAAGGAAAACAGCCAAAGACTGGATTTCAGGCACCAGACAGAAACCAAGTTTAAAAAATGAGAAACAGAAAGCCAAAGGACAAGTGGGCAGAATGTGAGTGCTGAATATCAGAGAGGCAGATCTTGACTTCTTCGTGTTTCTCTCCACTTAATCTCTTGTCTGCAAAATCATGAATTACAATGATGTAAAATAAGTATATATAAATAAATTACATATAATAAAAAATAAAATAACTAGACTAAGAGTAGACTATATTTTAAAAAACATGGATTAGTTTTACCATGAGCAAAAAGAAAATTGCAAAGACAGCAACCATCAAAATTGAAGTATATGAGAAAGAAAGAGAGTGAATGAGACAGAACAGTAACAACCTACATGTGGCAAGCACAGAGCTAGAAAGTCACTGGAGCAGGTCCTGGATAGCTCACCTTTAATTTTCTCCTTGTGATCCAAGTTCAGAGTCAGCGGTCTGGGATCATAAGCCAGAGGTCAAATCCCAACCCCAATATCAACACTTTTTCTTTGTGTTCCTACAAGCATCTCTCAATCTCTCTGAGAAATGGTGTGCAGATAAACCTTTAACAACCTGTTCTAGACAGAGGGAAAGTGATCAACAGCATTTGCCAATTTCTGCAGGTGTATCCCACCTCTACCCCGGCAACCTCCTACACTTACTCGCAGTGAATTTCAAGCTACAAACCTACAGTCAATCAAACACAAAATTCCTAACCACTGGCTCCCTCAAGCTGGTAAGACAGGCCACAATGCCCCTCCTCTGGGTTTTGGTCCACAGTGGGTATCAATAACATCTAGTCAGAGTTGAATGATCTAAAGAATGCCTGATGCTCAGCAGCAAACCATGACTCCACAGGAGCATTGGAAGTCATGGGATACAGATACAAGGATTTGCTCCTATAGGCATTAACTACTTCTAGAAAAAAATACCTAAGAAATCAGTAAACAATTATGTCTGTAGAAGAGAACTGAAAGGACAGGACTTTCCTGAAGGAAAGTTTTCACAGGTCACATATAGTACTTTTACATTCACTGTCAAGACCATGTCTTTCACTGACTGAAAATAAGATTGAATTATTTTACAACCCTTGTGAGAACTAAGTCATTTTAGTTTTTAAGGCTGACTTCACTGTCCAGTCAGCAAAGCTACACTAAGGGGCTCATCATAAACTAAATACAAGAAGCTCCCGCCTGACACATGAAATGAAACCAACTACTAGGTTTATGCAGAAGAGAGGCTTGAGACCAACCTCTCCAGGTTTTCCAATGGACACTGATTGAACAGTATTCACATCAGCACCTGGCACAGGGGCTACCTTTGAGACTACAGAATCATACTAACAGTGCCTTCTTGATGTATTGAAACAAAAATACTGTGCCTACAGAAATTAATGAAAATCATTGTCTAGAGTGCCCTCTTTTTCTCTTCTTTATATACCAACCCTTTCTTACTTATAGGTGAGTTTGCCAAATAGCCCCTACCAGCTTGACTGCTAGACTTTCGGGTTGCCTTTCAAGGCTTCCATCCCTTTTCACCTCTAAAAGAATGGAGGGAGTGGTAGTGGTGATCATAGTTTCCACTATAGTTGCCTCTCCCACCCTACTGGTAGCCAGCTTCCCTTGGCTGCATTGGATCCAACACACTGGCCTCCTCTTTTGTTTGGAACCCACTCCTGAAGGAGAAAAGACCCTTCCGTTGACTCTTCACAGCAGTAGTGAGGCCAGGATCCAACTCCCAAGTGTGAATTAATGGTTTAGGAAGAAAAGAAGGAAACAAAACAAGGAAACAAGAGAAAAAATATGTTTCTGGACCTAGAGTGAGACCTAAAGTTGTCTCTGAGGACCCTTGAAGATAGCCACCAGCCAGGCTTCAACCCAACAGGCAGTCAAGCCATCCTGCTTCCTTAAAATACAGGCCTAAAAGTCACCTGACTCAGACAGAAAAGAAAACTCTCCTCACCCAAATCCATAATCTCTCCCCCAAAGACTAGAATACAACTTCTCAAATAAGACATTGAAAGTCCTGTCCAGCCTGGTCCCACCCACAAACCAACCAGATGGCCCAGCCTAATGTGAAGACCTATCTACTATTTTTGTGCTAAGCACTTTCCTGGAAAGCAGCAGCCCTAAACACAGGTCACCAAAATACAGCAGCAAATATACTTGGCCACAAAGAACACTGGGGTTCTCTGTCAAAGAAATCTGCATCTTTAATTACATATGATTCCCCCAAGAACCAGCTGGGATCTGGCTTTACATGTGGATAATGCAAAGACAAATAGGTGCCACTCTTGGAGCAAAAGAGTAGCCATACCCAGAGAATTCTGGAAAGCTGATATTCTTAGGAGATAGAAAAACTTCACAGCTCCTAAACAACACATTTTCTTTTAGCTTCAACTCATAAATGCTTCAAAATCTTCAGATACAGTTCAGTCATCCTATTCTACTCATTTAATTTTTACATGATTGTGATCATATTCTATATAACATATTGTATCTGACTTTACTTAATAGGATGTATACATATTTCAATGTCTCCTCTGTGTGACTAGTCAGAATGGTGAGGGGTGTGTGACATCAGGAGTGATGGCGAAACAGATGAGACCAGATTCCACAGTGACCTCAAGCAAGATCTAAACTGTCATCTATTTTCAGAGCTAGTATCCTCCCTCTAACACCTCCCTGTGACAGGAACTCGTATCTGCAGCATTTGGCTTAGTGCCTGGAGCAAAGTAGGTGCTCAATATGTTCATGTTAGATAAGTGAGCTATAGAATAAGGAGGTGACTCATGCTGCTCCCTCTGCAATGACCACTCTGACTTCCCTTCACATAGTACCTCATGCCCTGGCATTTTCTTTTTATTTTTTTCCCAACATCATCCATTGGACACCTCTGAGTCTTTCTGCATACCCCCTCTCTTTTCAGCTCAGAAACATCACTTTGTTTATAATTTTTGTAAATATTCTTCTGTGTGGAATACTCTACTGTGTGTGAGTGTACAGTATGTATTCTTGTCTTTCTGACTTGCTTTACTATAGATAATTCTTTCCATTTTGCTATAAACATCCCCATTTGTCTTTTCTTATAATGGAATAATCTTCTGGGTGCTAGACGACATTTTCCTCCTATAGGCCTGTATTGGTGAGATTTAGGTTATTTTCATGCCCTCACTGTTGTAAATAGTGCAGCAGTTAGTGATAGTTGTACATGTCATTTTTGGGGGTGATGTTTTCACATTCTTTGCGTAGATACTTAAGAGTAGATTATCAGGTCATATGATACTTCCATTTTTAGTTTTTTAAGGTAAGTCAGAATTGCTTTCCAAAATGACTGCACCAGTTTACATCCCCACTTGAATCTTTCTAAATATCCCTCCACAATTAGCACAGCCCCATTCTGTGTTATCTGCAATAACTTATTATAGCCTAATAAAAGCAAACATTAGAACCTCCTCATCTTAGACAATGTATTGGGTTCTATAAAAGGATACATCACTGAAAAGGTTATTGCTTTTTGAGAAATCAGAAGCTGTGAGTTGGGGGTAGGTATACCCCAAAATGTTCCAGGTCTATTCTCTGCATGTTCTGTATGGACCTTTCATTATGCTTTCAGGAAAGATGATCCCCAAAACAATGAAGAGGGCGTGAAAGGCTTCACCAAAAGTCAAAAAAGATTAAAAATCATAAAAATGCCATGGTTAAAGGCATAGACATTGATGTCCAAACTGGTTTGATTTCTAGAGGCTGTCTCATTGTCCTCATCTGCAAACTGGGAATAAATGAGATACTAGGTGCAAACTGTGAAAACAGTTTGACATACTAAGAACTAGTACGTATGCTTATTGTTATTTGTTTCTTAAAAAAAATAATATGGTGGCCAAGCAGTAGTTAGGAAGTGAGAGATTTCCAGTGCTGGAGTAAAATAAGTGAAGAGGGGACATTTGGGGGACTGAGTCTCTACTATGGCCCAAATGATGCAGTATACATGAGGGATATCAAAGATACCACTTCTGCTACCACCCTCTCCTTCTGTGTCAATGACAGGCATCACTAATTAACCCAAATTTGGCCTCAGTCTTTTTCTCAAAGCTGATTGTATCAATATGTATTGTCTCAAGAATGGAATTCTATTTACATTCCAAAGATAGTTGGTTCCCTCTTTTACCTATGCCAATATAAGCGCAGGAAGGAACACTCTTCAAACAGAGTTGTGTAAAAATTTTTAAAATAAGCCTTTAAATCACTACTCAGTTATAAGCCTCCACTCACCCCAGGTTATGAAGTCACTGTGAGCCCATGCTGAGAGCTAACAAACTCGTATTTATTCCCTGTGCAGGACATTAATCCCTTACACAGCAGAGGGACCTCAATGAATAGCTGCTGGGTTTGATACTGTTTCAAACCCTAAACACAGAGTGTATAAATTCAGCCTGTTCAAACTCATTCCCTTTGTTTTCCTTTCTCTTTACTACTACCCTAGACATTCTTTTTGTTATGTTTTTGGTGTTGGACAACACTTTTTTTGAGCGCGACCTGATATTTTATTAGAATATTCACTTTTCCAACCTAGGGAGCAAGTGAAATCATATACCAAATCATTCTTTAAAAATAGCAAAATAAATTACAGAAGGAGAAAAGTTGTAAAAAGTTGTGGGACTCTTTTTTCTCTTTATTGATATAACTCATTTGAGGTCACGACTTAAGGTCTTTTCTTCAGGTTATAAAGGAGCCATTTAGTGGAGCTCATGTTTTCTTTTTCAATTTTATGCCAAATAAATACACGGTTGTAAGGCAAGGTGGCAAGGGACAAGATGATAAGCAAGTTTCGAAAATTCCCTTTAAGAAATCTGGGTCTTGGCAGGCCAAGGCATGCCTGGTCCATCACAGTTGTGTTTATACAAAAAAAGTGAACTGGAGGGTTCCCTGTTCAGTCAGTGAATCCCATCCAATCAGGCTAATTGAGGCCCTTTACTTATTTTTCCTCACTAGTGTTTATTTTGGGGAAGCCTGAATGCTCCTGAAAACTGTTATAATTATATTATCCCTGTAAATACAGCCTAAGTGACCTGTTTCAACGAGGCCTTAAGATTAATCAGTTTTATTTTGTATTTGCAGTAGGTTTAATGAGCGAATTCAGATTAATCAAATCTGGAGCAGAAATTTCTAATTTCATGTGATAAAGTACATCAAATTCAAACCCATGGTTTGTAAAAGAAGCTCCAGAGTGAGTAAGACCGGAGTTCAAATTCTGTGGGATTCAGAGTTCAAATTCCTCCATCCTTCTACTCTTCAGTTCTTTCTGTGTAGGAAATGGATATCTTTGCCCTCTCTTGTAAGCTGGCATGAAAATTAAATGAGGCAATGCATTAATCACTTAGTGCTGAACATGCCCTCAGTAAATAATGAAAAGAATTGTTATTTTTTTCTTCTCACCTCTGTTTCTTTTATTGGGTAAGAAGATATACATGTAAAATTCAAACTAATTTCTGATTCCCAGGGTAGCAGGAAAAGCCCATCCTTCTTCCTCAAATGTTCCTCTTGCACAGTCCCAAGCAGCAGGTAACAGACTTCTGAGCAGCTTTCAGGTTTTGGGACACTGTAGTTTTGCAGGTGTTCTCTTCTTCCAGCAAGATAAATAAATAAAATCCAAATTCTTATACATCTCTAGACAATGCTTCAATACATTTACCATTATTCTTAAGTGGATCATGAAACACACAATCTAAATATAAAATTGAGGGGTACTATGTCAGCTTTGATGAGTGTAACCCTGTGCTCTAACAATCCCATGTCAGGCTAACACAGCATACCCATGCAGACACAGGAGGACTGCATGTCATTACTGGAAAATCTCCACCGTAGCTAGCTTGGAAACAAGGGAACAGGCATAACAAGGACTAGCAAGGATATTGATTGGAGGGTCACCTCTCTAATTAAGGAAACACTAGGTCTATGATTCTGAAGTGCTTACAACTACAGTTTCTCAAATCAACCTGATGTAGTTGCTTTCTATCTGATAGCCCTTGAGGTTCCACCAAAGACTTAGTGTTCTATATGCAAGAAACACTGCCACCCACACACAGGGTCCATGTTCCATGACTACTGAGGATGGTGACAAATTCAGAGACCCAGTGTTCCAAATTACTCTTTCCACTGCCCACGGGATACCCAGTTTCTATCTAGAGTGAGGTCTTCACCTTTTTGTCCCACTATAGATAATATAGATACAAAAGGAACACCTTCTGGAAACAGGGTGATTGCAATCTAAGACACAAGAAAGCAATATAGCAGAGGGGTTATCATCAGCACAGTCCCAGAGTGGGATGTGGCAGTGCCAGCTGTTCTACTTACCAGCAAGTTTCTTAAACTCTCTCCTCTCTATTGTTACTTCCTGTTAAGTAAGGATAACAATAGTACCTGCTTCATATTGGGTTCCTGATAATTGAATGATACAATTGACAAAAAAAAAAACTTACACTACAGCTTAGTAAATATTAACTGTTCAAGATATTCTATCAGATAACTAACTTACCACTGGGTATGTTAGGCAAAAGGATAAAAGATAAAAGTTTCCTAACAAGATCAATCATGAGTTCAGTCTAGCTTAGTTGGAGACTTAAATTGCTGAAGAGTGCTAAAAATGAGAAATTTTTTTTTTGTCCTCCAATTATATTATGGACAAGTAGTCCTGAAATACCATGAACCTACCTCAGACCACAAATATTCTCCCAAGAGCTTGGGATATATATATGCTCAAGAAATAACCTAAGAAAAACTATTAGACTTTGACTCAAAACCTCAGTGAAGGGAACTCTAGTGGAGTGCCACTTTTGCCTAATTAGACAATTGATCTATCACACCTTCCATTTCCAAAATAAATGAACTTAAGAGAGTCACAGGCTACAAAAAGTACATTTGCTTGTAATGCCAGGCTGGCCTGTACCGTGGTCATGCAACAGACCTAAACGACACATGGGAAGGAAAAGATCAGTTATAATTCAGCTTGTTTCTGAGGCAAAGTGAGTGATGCCACTATTTTGGTCACATAGAAGGAAGAAACAGAGAAGAGGAAAGGCAAGATGGAGATATATAGAGAGAAAGAAAGAGAGACACACTGATCATCTGAGAACAGCTTTATGAACCTAGGGAAGACTATTACCTGAAAATCTATTCAACATTATAAGGGAGATTTAGTGAACAGTTCTCTGGAATGAATGCCCCAAAGTCACTGTGAATCAATTTATTTTGGGTAACATTTGCTTATTACTATCTCAATCTCTTCAAGTCAAGGTCATTTCTGCCATTCCCAGAGAGCACTGCTGTGATTTTAGAATATGTGTACTGTTTTGTCAAGCCTCATACGCTCAATCATGGTTTTTCAATGTTCATTTTATTGATATTTTGCTAGATAAATTTTTGTTGTATGGGGCTGCCCTGTTCAAACATGAACAGGATACTTAGCAACATCCCTGACCTCTTTCAATTACCAGTTAGTAGCGCCAGTCCTCTAGGTTGAGACCATCAAAAATGTCTCCAGACACTTTCAGACATTTCCTTGAGGGCAAAATCATTCCATATTTGAGAATTCCCACATTAGATCGTGCTGCATATGTACAACTGCCTAATCACAATCAGTAGTCTCTATTACTTGTTCACACTGTCTGCCAATTTTATGTGGCCTGACGGTGCTACTTCAAGACCAGGCTAATACAGTAAGCACCAACTGGAGCATGGCTATTCTATATAGTAAAGGGAAATACAGTTTGGTAAATTCTCCATTGACAACTAAAGCTTCCACCGAGAAATGACACATATCCTTCCACTCACATTTCACCAACCAAAGCAAACCATGTAACCAACTTAGCTCCAATGTTGGGAAATGCCATCCAATTTGTCCAGAAGCAGAACATTTGTTGAAGAGCGCCAATGACAAGTCATAGCTAGCATCTGCAAAAGTGCAAACATTCCTCCTAAATAAGTTCTTAATTCTATTTACTAGCTCCTTGCTTCCATTTTTAATGGTTATTCTGTTATTGTTTTTCTAACTTAAATGATTACATACTAGTTCTTATCCTTTCTTCTTTTTATAAATATATGCAAATGAATTCTCCTCTGACTCCTTCTTTCTTCACCCCACAAATTATAATGTGAAGTGTTTTTATAATCTCTTAGATACAAGAATTCTCTACTTACATATATGTTATTTTTGACACACAGATTATATTAAGTTAGACATTTAAATTTTCTACATATAAGATCTTTCTGGGACCAGTTCATTTTGTCATATTTTACCATGGTAAGAAAATAGGGTCTATGTGAATCAGTATCCATATGATACTAATTTTCTTCTTTCTGATGCTTATTCATTTAAATTTGAAAGAACGTGGTTTATGGCCCAATAAAGAGTCAATTTTCATAAATGGTGTATGTGCCCTTGAAAGTTAGTGTCTTGTCATTGTTAGGTAGTAGTGGTATATGAGATACTTAGATCTATATTGTTAAATTTGTTATTCAAATATTCTCTATTCTCATTGACATTTTATCTGAATGATTTGAAAGTTTTTGAGAGTAATTAGGTTAAAACATTGTCTAAGGTGCTTATTTATGTTTCTCTTTGTAATCCTTTCAACTTTTACTTTATATATTTTGAAATTATATTAGGTAGATGCAAATTTAAGATTACTTTTTCCCTCATAAATTGAAACATTTGCCTCTAGCAACTCTTTTATCTTCAGTATTGCTTTTAACTAAAACTATTTTATGTGATACTAACATGACCACACAATCTTTCTTTTGGTTTCCTGGCATGTGTTTTTCTAAAATTTTACTGACAATGTTTGTATGATCTTATAATTTTAGGTGAAATCTCTTAAAGATCTGGGCTGGTCTTTTATAAGTGATGTTTTTCTTTAAATCATTTTTCACTCTTGAGCAGGCCCATTAATTCCATTTTATATTCAAGTTATTCTAAGTATATTTAGATTTATTTCTGCCATCTTTTTTTATGCTGTATGTAACATAGCATGTGAATATGTGTGTGTCTTCTCCATTTTACCTTCTTTTGACTTACTGTCTTTCTTATATCACTCTATTGTTTTCTGAAATTATTCTCCTTTTTGAAGCTTATTTTTTATATGACTTTATTAAGAATTCTTGGTAGATTGTGGACATTTTTTATTTTGTTTGATCACTAGTTTATTTTAGCCATTTTGATAATCATATATATATAAGTTTAGGTTTATGTATATTTCTTTTGAATCTTTGAGCTATCACTGTTGTCTGTGTTCATTGTTTTTCTTTTAATTATAGAAATTATAATTAAATGGGTAGATAATTTTTACTTTGACTCAGGTTTTGATTTTATGAGGTTTTTCTATTGTGTTTCAGTTGTAGACTTCTTAAATATCACTTTATTTTTCTTAAACTGAGAATTTGTGTCTTTCATTGACGCTATAGATTTGTCATTCGTTACTTCCTCATGTGTTACCTCTCTTCTTTTTCTCTTCTTCTGGACTTTGTTTAAATACAGATTCAACTTCTGACTTTATCCTCCAATTGTCTTAACAGTTTTTATTTCTTCATTTTTTTTCTGTTCCATTATGCACAATTTCTTCAGGTTTACCTTTCAATCTAATAATTTACTCTTCGAGTATATCTAAACAACAATTTCATATATTTAGTATTTCAGTAATTCCACTGTTTTCAAGGAGTATTCTTTTTCTTTTTCAAATTTGCCTGAAAGTTTAATAGTCTCTTATTATTCATGATTTTATTTACTCTTTTATCTTTTCAAATATACTCTAAATTTTCATTTTATTTTTAATATTTGATAACTTTTGAAGTCTTTTCTCATATTTATTATCCCTGCTAACTCTCTCATAATGCCTTGTTTCCCTCTGTGTTTAATAATTTCTAGTGGAATATTATGAACTTTATTTTTTTTTTCAATCTGTGGTTCTTCTTTGAGATCTAACTTGAGGTAAGTTCATCCAGAAATAATAAGCATTTTCTTCTCCTAAATGCTTGGACAAAGATTCAAGGATCATTTTATAGCACATTCTTAGGTTTGAGTTTTTAGACCACACAACCTGAATTTGTTCCCCAGGCTTTCATAAGTAATGTAATACAATATATATATACAAAATATTTGTCCTGCTTATAGGTATCTCACTTTCATACATGTGTGTGGTGGGATAGTGGGAATGAGAGAAAGTCATCCATTAAAACAATGGATCTTTAATTTTTCACAGCAGAATTAAATATATTTTTCTGTATTCAAGCTCCATTTATCAATCAGCTGGTTTTCTCCCAGCAAACATTATAGAAGACCTGATTTTTAGGTGCTGTTAATGAGCTCAATTTTTAGCTTTCTCCCACACTACCCAGTTAAAGGCTTAGCTGGTTGGATAATCAATATTCTAGAACAGTAATTTAAAGTCATGTTAGACATGACTTTATTTTATTTCATTGAGAATTTAAATATTGTTCACATAACATAAATGGTTGTCAGAAAATTTTACCACTGATATGCACATTGCAGTCTGTTATTAAACACCTAGATTACAAGAGTTCCCTTTTGAGAACATGATTTACAATCATGCTCTCAGCATAATTCTCTCATGGAAATTCAGCATAAAAACAACCAATATTCAAAACATCTCATAACAATAGCAATCAAGGCACGGTGCTCCTAATAAAAAAGTGCAAGGAAAACTCTTCTGGGTTCAAATTTAGGGACTAAAAGAGGTTGTCTCTTTTAATGCATATCTTTCCTGGGAAAATAAAAGTTAAGTGACAAATTCTCCTTTTGCTTCAACTGCTCAAAAGATTGAAATCTATAGTTATTCTCAAAAGCAACAGATTTCCTCATCCTATATTTTTTATTCAATCCCTCCTTTTCTCATCTTCCCTTAGAAAAACAAGTGCAAACACACTCAAAAAGTATTCATTTCCTCACTTCACTTACATCTGTATTTTCTATTATAGAACAACTCAGATTTTTGGAGAGTATATGAGGCACAAACAATTACAATAACAAATGTCTTGAGGCCTCAGTTTTAGCATTGCCAAAAAAGTTGGTACTAGATGATTATTTATGAGTTTACAATTTTTAACAGTGTGATACAAAGAATGAAATTCTCAGCAAAACACAGTTGAAGATTCGCAGTAAAACCTCTAAATAAAGCCTCTCAGACCAAAAAGATACCCAAACAATTTAGGATACTTTAATATATCAACATACACTAAGTTTTTTTGGAGGAGTCATTAAAACAACCCAATTTCAAACATTCTGCTGCATGGTCTAGTAGAAGTCTCCACCCCTTGAGACTGAACCTGGCTCCCTCGTTTGTTTGGATCTACAGGAAGTAGCAGAAATGCACATCATTGCCAACTGCAGGCTTAAAAGAACTTGTCACATCTGCTTTTATTGTCTTTGAGTAACCCTATAACCATGTTCAGAAGCTCAAATTAACCTCCCTGGGGATGAGAGGCCCTTCAAGAGCCAGAACCAACCCCAGTTATACGAATGGGGATCATCTAGCCCCTGATGAACCATCAGCCTATGTGTCTCTACAAGAATGAATCTCACGGGGATCAGACAAGGACCCAGTTCAAATTGTCAAAGGACATAATCAGGCACTAGTAAGTATTGTTTTAAAAAACCATGGGGATCAGCACAAGAACCCAGTTCAAATTGTCAAAGGACATAATCAAGCACTAGTAAGTATTGTTTAAAAAAAAAAAACCACCAAATTCAGGAGTGTTTTGTTACACAGCATCTGATACAGTTATTATAATCACTCTTTTGTCATCTGAAGTTCTTCACAGCCCTGAGATAAGCAAGATGGTTAATAGCCCCTATTTCCTAGATAAGAAAATAGACTGCAAGACTACTCTGTCACTGCAGACTCTCAGGTGGGATCTGTGAAAAGTAATCAATGGATATAGAAACATTACAATCTTATACTTACTTTTGTAGTAAAGAAAAAGAAACAAGTAGGATTTTACTAATCTTTACTAATACACTAAGAGTTATATGTATACAATTCAAAAAGAATTTTGCATGCTTTGAAATGCATGCACAAAAAGTACTCTATGACAGTGTAATGACTTTCAAAAGTATGTAGATAATGACTTTAGGCAAAATGGTAGAAGAGGATAGTTTAGAAAACAAGTCTGTGATCATTATCCTGACCAGAACTACAGGACCTCCAAATCTAAATGATAGAAAGAATTAAGCAGAACTACAGAAAAAAAAATGTGAGATTTACTACAACAAATGAAAGATGTTCCAAAGATGAATTGCCCTCCTTTGAGAAATTAGACATGATAGTTAAAAATTCTAATTATATAGTTGTCTAAAGTATAAATAAAATATCTCAGTGTGGAAAGAATGCATTTTTTATAAAAGCAGAATAGATTAATTTAAATTATACCCTGGTGGACATTCCATAATTAGGTTTATATATGATTGCATCTGGAAAACATCATTCTTCTCAATAGGAAAATTATGCAACATGTATTGTATTGTGGGAGAATCACATGAAATTATTTTATTTCTCCCATCAGTATGAAAGTCAAAATTTTCTTTAAGAATAATTATAAAATTATTTTATTATATATGTTATATGAAATAGAAAATGCCATTGTTTCCCAAAATTCCATACACAGAAAATATAAACAAAATTCCTTTTGTGGAACGTACTGATAATAAGAACATACACTGAGTACTCTTAACAACATCAACAAGGGAAAGATCAAACGGAATCTGTTTCTGTGATCAGATGTGAGTCTGACATTTTTACATGATTGTATTTACCATGTGCATGAAGATTAAGTGAGTTAGTGCCTGTGAACTTGCATATCAGTATCTGGATGTAGAAGGTACTTGATACAGATATGAGTTATGTTGCAGGTATAAGTTATGAACATAGGAATGAATGGAAAAGAAAATGTCATCCCTGGGCAACCTTTGGGTCAGCTTATCCCTTCATCCCCTGCATCTACACACACACACACACACACACACAGAGGAACCCCAGTTTCTCCAAATAGAAGTCCATCAGCCTGGACATTTCAGAACTGTCATATTCAAGTCAATCATCCCAGAGTCCCTGATTTTACAGATAAGGAAGCAAGCTAGAGGAATTAAATGGCTTGTCCATGAGCACTCCAGAGTCTGAAGTTCTCCTAAGTCTTTGCTCTGTCTATTTTAGATGGCCTTCAAGCTTTATTCCAGGACAGAAGCAATTTGCTGTTAGAACTAATACAGTATTTACAAGGATGCTTCCATATCCCATTGGATCCTTCTAGGTTTCAATCCAACTGCCTGATTTATTACCCATGTTCCATGAGTCTGGAGTCCAAACATGATATGACTCCCTTGCTCAGATACACATAAACATATTCAAATGCCTAATGAAAGACCCTATTAAAGCATCACCCAGTAATACCTCATTGACAATAACTGTGACATATATACCAGCAGTTCATTCACAATGAAGGAGCAGGAAAAATCCATTATCTTTCAGAGTTCAGCTCATTTGGGATCCCCTTTAGTACAGTGGTTCTCAACAAGGGACATCTGGCAATATATAGAAATATTTTTGATTGTTACAAATGGGCATGAGAAAAAGATACCCTACTGGCTTCTAGTGCAGCAGAGGCTATGGGTCTGTTAACAATTTTTAATGAACAGGACAGACCCCTGAACAAATCATTTGACACAAAATTCAGTATTGTCAAAGTTAAGAAACCCTACTTTTATTTCAGTAAAATATATGCATTCCATATTTATAACAGTATCATTTACTATAGCTGAGATATAAAAACAGAGGAAAAGATTTTTTTAAAGATGTGGTATACATACACAATGTAATATCATGAGAAAGGAAGTGATTCTGCTACTTGAAACAAGATGGATGGATCTTGAGTATGTTACACTCAGACAACTCAGTCAGGAAAAGACTAGTACTAGATGATACCACTTTTATATAGAATATGAAACAATCAAAAATATAAAAAAACAAAATAAGACTGTGGTTAGCAGGAAATGGGAGTGGAAGTAACAATGAACATGTTTGAAGGTACAAATTTGTAATGAGTAGTAAATAAGTCATAAAGATCTAATGAATAGTTAATGAATATAGACAATGATACTGTACTTTAATTACACAATGTGATAAATATTATCACAACTGGAATCATATTATAAAAATGTAATAGAGTAGCATGTTATATACCACAAACTAATAAAATGCTGCATGTCACATTTATTCAATTTTTAAAATCTTGCTTTAGTAACTATAAAAAATTTTGCCTCCTATAATAACTTAGGTGCTTCCTGGCTGACCTTAGGCAAGTTACTTTAACTCTCTCAATGCCTCTTTATGATTTGGCAAGAGTTTGGAGTAATAATCATTTACTTTACAGAATCATTGTAAATATTCAACATGGTCTACATTAAACATCCAGTATATATGATTCTTATCTTGCAATAAACAGTTATTTACACACACACACACACACACACAGAGAGAGAGAGAGAGAGAGAGAGAGAGAGAGAGAAAGAGAGCGAGTAAGAAGTTGTGGCCATAGGTCAAGGAACTACAGTCTAGAGGGAGAGACAGATAATAATCAGTCACACAAACAATCAGTCATTTGTCATTCTTGCTATTACTAATAAAACTATTTCCTCCTATTGTGGACCCCTACATTTCCATCCTTAAGCCTTTTCTGTGAGTCTCCTGATTCAGTTCAGAAAGATGAATACCAAAGGTGACTGCACTGCAGTCTTCCATGCCCACAAAGGGATGGAAGTACAGGAAAGATTTCTACTCATTTGTTACCTCTCTGATCTGAGAGAAGCTGACCCTAATTTCTAATTGCCTACTACAAACTCCACAGTATCTGAGGAGGAGGCATATGATGCCAGGATCTGCCATGTGCTACATTGCTATAGTAAGGATGCCCTTTATCAGTCAGACTTGCCTGGAGTCATGTAACTCTCCAGCTGGCTGCAGGACTCCCAAGGGGAAGCTGACAGGCAGCAGTGCCTCTCTGGTCTGAGGCTGATCCCCAGTTCTGTCCTCTCTCCCACCCCAGCCACAGGAAGGCTTCCTATGAAAGCACCTAATGTTTCTTTGTGATATCTTGTAATTCACACATTAATTTGAAGTCACAGATCAAAACTGGATAGACACATCAGGGAGAAGACAATTGAAGATCTCCTTCCTCCCCTTAATGACACTGCAGCCCTGCATCATTAGCCAGCAAAACCATTATTTGCCCCAGAGAATCTCTCTCCCACCCTTAATTTCAGAACCTTCTAAAATCTATCTTGCCAACATTTTTATTACAGAAAGTTTGATGCTAAATCTTAGAAGTTCAATGTGTCTGCTATAATAAGAAAACCTAGGCCCTGTATGGTTAAGAGTTTTGCTCAACTTTGAGTCACAAAACTACTTAGTAAATACACAGACCAGAGAAAAAATCTAGTTTGTCTAGAATCTTGGAGAATGAGGCAGCATTTCTCATAGACTTCCTTTATCTAAATATTTTAGAAGCCAGATTTAATAGCTTCCTTCTATAAATTCTTGCTAGAAATAAATTACATACAAATATAGGTGAGGGGTCATTATTTCCAAAAGTGAGATATTATTTCCAAAATTAAGGCATAACCTTGCTTCTTCCAGAAATTCATGTATCATTGACTATTTACATTTTTCTATTGAACACACACCTCCATTTCTACCACCACCATAACCACCACTCGTGTGTCAATGATGTATGAATTCACTGTGAACTGGTGAAAGAGTTCAGGCAGAGTGGTCATATAACTAGTTCAAAATTTAATTGAAAATTGAAGCTAAGGCCAACATTTGGGGGTTTAGTTAATGCCAAATCCTTTAAGGCAAGGCTAAAATTTGTTTTTTTCATTAAGGTCAAATCCCTTAAGCTAAAGAAAGAAAATGCAAGAAATGACCCAATAACTCCTCTCAGTGGCAGATCTAATGGATCACAGCACTCTCTCCTTAAGAGTATAGATTCAGTGTTCAGAATTTTTCCTAAAATCATGTCCAAACAGCAATCTGCCATCAACAAATTGAATATATGTGGTGACTAGGGAAGACCTCTTCAAAAAGGGTATATTTCATGTGACTCTGAAGACAGACATGAAGAATCAGATGAAGAGGGTCTAGCTTGAGGGAACAGCTTCTGAAGAGTGATAATGATGAGATGATATTGACACACTAAAGCCAGTGGAAGGAGATCAAGGTGGCTGTTCTGCAGTGAGGAGGAAAGAGAGGTGGGAAGAGTAGGAAGAGAAGGGAGTGCCCCCATATCACTCACTGATCTCCTAACATCTTAGTGAGATTAATATACTACATTGATAGAGTATAATTTTAAAAAAGATAAAAAGTATAGCAAACTTTCCCAAAGTACATAGTTTTGAATAGAATATCTGTGAAGGGTTAGATCTTGACAAAAAGATAGGGATGAGGCCTTGGGAAACATAACAGGAGGGATAGGACTTAGACCCCAGGAGATATAACAAGAGGAAAAAATGGTAACAAGAAAAAAGCCCATGACACTATCACCAGTTAATTTATGTTAGGACATTTATGTCAGGGCTGACCAAGCAAAACAATGTACAATCACCACAGCTCATCCCTCAGACCCAAAACATGAGCATAACTATAATACCCTCAAAGTTGTTTTCAACAAAGGCAGCCCACTCAGGACACTTTCCTTGTGCATGTGCAGAAGCTGTTTTTCCTATTTATCTGCCCTTGTATAAATGTCCTCAGGCCTGCTCACTGCAGGCCAGTTTTTTTAATCCTGTAGCTTTGCTCCTCCCAAGAATTGGTCTGTGTCTTTAACTAAACTTCCTTTGGCTTGCTTACTACTGTTTTGTGAGTGTGATTTTTCAGTTCTTTGTTACACCAGCCATGTTTCCCAGTTCATCATATTACATCATGTCTCATCTGGATAGCAAAAAGATCGAGTCACTGAACATTTTGCCAGAAAGAAGGGGCTCACTGTCAGTTTGGTGAGAGTGCTGACAATCAGCTGCCAGGATTCAGAAAAGGAGTACCACTCAGAGTGATGTGTATGTGGAAATCTGTGACATGTGCATGTAGAAGTATTTGCTATTCAAGTTTGACTCTACACATATATGGGAACTGGTAAAACAGTATCTGCAAGGCTACAGTCTTTGAATCTCATGCTGAATCTTGGAGGCTTTGGGAAGGGGAAGAAGATGTGCATGAGAGCAAGTGTGGGAGGGCAAGGACAAGCTGGGGCCCTGAAGCTGCACTGGAACCCATGTCAGTCTTTATTGCCTCCTACCTTCAGGGTATGAATTTCCTGCAGAATTCTGAGTCCTTCATCATGGATCAAAGTATATATAGAGCTCAAGAGTTGGAGAAGCTGATGGAGGGTCCTTGGGAAGGGAAAATAGCTGCAGCCTGTCTGACTGCTTAACATCAAGAAGATGTGCCTTCTGATCAGCACCAACATGCAAACGTCCAGCCTGCAGTCTCATACAAGGAATCTCTCTGCCACCAATCCTAACTGGAAACATACCAGGAAGGTACTACTAGAACACAAAGTTCAGCCTAGCTGTGTTGTACTACAAAGCTATCCATCAGCTGAAGGAGAGACTAGCAGTGGCAGTTCTTGCCTAATCACCAACACCCCCATTTACTTTATCCCTCTCTACAATACCACACAGTTGTGGTCTTCTCTGCATACAGATATTTCGGATAAGAATGACTGGTGCAAAAATGATAAATCTATATATTCAATGATCCATTAGTTATGTTCTCTCTCTCTCTCTCTCTCTCTCTCTCTCTCTTCCTACCCCCCACTCAGTTTCTCCCACAACCTAAAAAATGCATGGACTCAATCAGTAAGATGTCTGAGGAACATATTCAGTGGAGTAAGGTGGTAGTTCGTACACATGAGGGGTTCATTCAGACCATGAGTGATCAGGAGGAACTGGGGCAGGACAGGTGGTAATGAGAGATTTTCTAAAGCTTGAGGAACCCTTGATCCCTAGCTTTCTCTAGAGGCCTTGGACTGGGCTTCCTGGGTGAACATGTGACAGTCCACTGTAATAAAAACCCCATTTAACCCTGTTGTCTGCTAGCTGGACTGTGCTTACTGTATGTCTGAAGGCTATTGATACCTGAGATAGCAGAGGTTATAGTGATCTGTGTGTTCTTGTCACTTCCTAGATGACACAAGTCAAAACAAGTCAAAGGAGTTTTGGTCCATACTCACAAAGATGTAACATGAAGTCACAGCCACTTGGAGGCAATGACAAAAAGAGAAAGAACTTCACAAAACCATGGAAACAATGCCCAGAACTGGTCCCCTCTTAAGCATGCATGACACATCATGTCAACAGAGGCCTTGCTGACTATGGGGGTGTGGGGAGTAGAAGAGGGTCAAATTCAACACACTGCCACTCCTACAAGGTGCACTTGAGAGAGATGGCGCTCTTCCCAGAGCTGTCAATCTTGCAGCATTCATGATCCTGAAAATCAATTTAATAGCGCATTTTAAAGCAACTTTTTCAAAAGTTTATGCCAAAAGGGGAAAAAGAAATGAAAGGAGAGAATGCTAATTGCACTTTAGAGCTTCAGATGCTTTTCAGTCCAGGGTCTCAAAGAATTTGATGAAACCTAGTTTCATGCAACTTTGCTACACCCTTCCTGGGAACAAATCAGTATTTTTGAGCTCACATTAGAAAATGGAGAAACTGAGGCCCTGCTCCAGAAGATGAGAAATGTCCCTGTTTCTAACCTTCCAGTGCAAAGGGAGTTAAAGCTCAGTATGGTCTGATTATATCCTAGGCCCTGGAAATGCTGTCACTGACATGTGGTGTCAAGAAATGTCAGTTTCTGATAAGGGTCTGATATCAAATATCCACACAGAACTCAACAAAAACAAAGCAAAAGCCACAGAAAAAAATGGGCAGAAGACCTTAAAAGACACTTCTTCAATGAGGAAATATAAATGGACAACAGGCATATGAAAAAAGTACTCAACATCACTTATAATCAGGGAAATGCAAATCAAAACTACAATGAGATGCCACCTCACATGGGTAAGAATGGTTCACATCAAAAAAATTGGGCAACAAGTGCTAACAAAGATTTGGAGATAAAGGGACACTTTTACACTGCTGGTAGGAATGCAAAGTGGTCCAACCACTGTGGAAAGCTGTGTGGAGGACCCTCAAAATACTTATAATGGAGCTACCATTTGATCCAGCAATCCCACTGCTGGGTATCTAGCCAAAGGACACAAAAACACTAATTCAAAAGAAAATTTGCACTCCCATGTTTATCACAGCACTGTTTATAATAGCCAGGATATGGAAACAACCAAATGCCTAAAAACTGATGAATGGATCAAAAAGTTGTGGTATATTTACACAATGGACTATTATTTAGCAATCAAAAAAGACAAACACATGTCATTTGTAACAACATGGATGGAGCTAAAAGGAATTATGTTAACTGAAATAAGCCAGAAAGAAAAAGAGAAATACCAGATGGTCTCACTTATATGTGGGACACAGGGAAAACAAAAGGACAAGAAAAGTTAAAACTAACAAACTGAAAACAGGACTGAAGAATACAACAAGGAAGAGGGAGGGAGAGAAGGTGTATTCAGGGAGGGATGAGCTCAAGTGAATAGGATGATGGTTCATGGGTGATGTGGTGGGAGAAATTCAGGGTATATAACAATGTAAGAAAATATATATAATAAACAAAAAATTTTTTTCAGTTGTAAACATCTATGCCAGGAGTGAGTTTCTCTGTCTGCCTTCTTGACGAGTTTGGCAATCCACAGTCAAAAGTTCCTATCAGTACAAATCTGCCTACAGAAATAAAAAGGAGGAGGATTTAGCAAAGCTTCTTTCCCCAAAAATCTCAGGAAAGAGTTCTGGCTATGTGGCTTGGATATGTTTGTCCATGCTTGGGCATCTACTGGGGTCAGAGATGGACCCTGTGTTTTGCCAGGCCTGGGTCACCACCATGGCCCATGGGAACAGTGAATACTATCTATATCGAATAATAGGATGAGCCAAGACCTAACCAACAGGGGAATCTTGGTCTAAGTATAATCTTAGATTGTATCTTCAGAAAACTTCTACTTCAGTAACCAGTTAGTAACTAATAACTGCTTCTTCTCTTAAACTCAATGATATAAAGATGACTTGCAGCTAAATTTATGTACACATACGCACCCTGTTCCTTACCATCAATTTTTAGAACTGGCACACCTGGGTCAAATTATTCTTGCATTTTTTGATATCTTTGATCCTCTTTGTCTCTCAGAAAGGGGTACACATTTTCATTCCCACTAGCATATGTATGTATTATGATTTTTTAAAAGTTCGGTTCCTAAAGAAAGGAACATGCAATAAAATGGCCCATAGGGACAGGTGAAACTACCAAGAAGGAAAGATGACAAATAAATGACCATATAGACAATCAGTGTCTGCTTTGTAATTGTTCGTAATGACAACGTATGAACAAAATCAAGCAAAATGACAGACCAGACCAAATTCTGTCAATAAGCAAGGGTCATGACCTTCCAGCTTTAAGCAGCAAGGTAAACAAGAAGACCCCTTCATGTCAGGCAGTGGAGCACATTGGCTGGCTATGCAGTGCTGGCAGTGTCTGCCAACCATCAAGAAAGCCCCATGAACTCCCGGCAGCATGCACATGGGATTACATTTCTCAAGGATCATGGACCTTGGAAGCCAGGGTCACATACATGTCAAAGGCAACCTTTGCCCAACGTTGCCCCAATGCACTCTGGGCTAATTGCCATTGTAGAAAATAATCTCCAAAGATTACAGCAGGTGTCATAAATAATGAGGGACTCTGGGACAGCGCATTATGACAAGGCCTCCATCGCCAGAGTGGAGCTTGTGCATGTGTGTTACTAATGAACCTTGTTCATTTGTGCAAGTGATGTTTCCATTTGACAATGACATGAACATAAAGTGGAGGTTAATTTACTCCATTGCAAGAGATTCATTATTTAACCTGACATTGAGGACAAAACAATGTAGCTTAATAGATGACAAATAGAAATTAGTTGTGATGAATTTTGCCATTTAATTCTAGCAGGCTCACAGAATGTTTGCTGTAAACATGGCAAGAAAGCCAGGATTACCCTCTCTGTGGGTGGAATTTGCTCAGTCTGCTACTTCCAGAGTATGGGCAAAGAATCGGGAAATTTCTATTGGGAAATTTTGTTGTAAACAAGAAATTTCCAGTTACACTGAAAATGTTAGAGACTAATGGTCTTTGGGTCAAAGTTTATTGAGTTACCTTTCTTTAACAGCAGATAAACAATTGACAGACAAAGGACGGCACTCGTAGTTGTACTGGGTTTTGATAGCTATTAACATTGGCATTTGTAAGCCTACCCTTATGCTTTGTACCTGGAGGTAGATGAGCCATAACAGGAATGAGCTATAATTTTTCTTTAAACTCTAAACCAACCATTTAAAAACTGTTTTTTCCAACTACCTAACTCTTAGCCTCAGTTTCCTTACCCATAGAATGGAATATTAACAGTACTGTTACTGTACTGTCACCTCAGGCCATAGGTCAAAGGAATTCTGGGAAGAGAGAGAGATGCAACTTGAAATTGTTATGGAGTCAATATCCTTCAATTATGGTTAGGAATTGGGTCACTAAATGAGATTTTGTTTCTTCATCAAAGCATACAATCTGTAAGAAAACCAGAAATTGTCATTTATACCTTCATGAAATGTGGTACTCCTTCCCTCAAAGGTGTTTGTATTCACACACACCTTTTCATGCAAGAGAGAAAATTATTGATGCCACATTTAGGATATGACTGGGAAATGGGGAAAATATTGGAGATCATTTTAAGCAAAAAGGACAGTTTGTGCAAGGGCTCCATGTTAGCAGGGAGTGTGGGAAATATGAGAATTTGAAAGAAATCCAGGGTGTTTAGAGTGTAAGCACCCAGAGGGTCATGGAAGAAATAGGCATGGTCCAGTTTTTGCAGACCTTTGAAGGCCACAGTGAATAGTTTTGCCTCTATGCAAACAGCAATGGTCAAGAAGGCCAAGTGTCCTAACCAGGTCATGATATGTTTAGATTTCACTTCAAATATATAAGGCTGCAAGAAGTGTGACAATAGTGCCTGAGTCAGGCTAGGCTGGAAGATTCCATAGTGACCCAGACCATGAAGGCAGTAGTTTAGATGAAGTGGTGGGAGAGAGAGAAGTGGAGTTGCATGAGAAATACATAGGCAGTAAACTGCATTGGATTTGGCAATGAATTGGAAGTAGGAATAAAGAAGGGTATATCAGTGATGACTTATGTGAGTTATCAGAATCGATAACTTATTTAGAAATGGAAGGGTGAGGCTTAAGGGAAGTTAATTAATTTTCCAGAAATCAACATACATCTAATAGCAATTAAGCATTTAACTCATGCCTATAGGTAAGCAGTGTGCATATATATGATATATATGTGCATCTATATGATATAGATGCGCATATATATGATATATATGTATATATAGAGAGAGAAAGCATGTATGTGTATATACTGTGTGTTCACACATATAGCCAGGATATTTTATTTAGATAAACTAAAATTTTGAGCACTGTTTTATCTTTAAATAAATGTTACAAATGCCATGCTCTCCTGCTACCCCAAGTAAGTGCATCCGTGTAATGTGTAGCTCATGTTCTCTGCTGATTTTTCTGAACTACAGAGTGTATTTGCAAAAAGTGCACTCTATGTACTTTCTTTTATCTCTCTAGTGTGTGGTCACCCCATTTTTATGGTTATTCTGGCTTCTATTCAGTTTATTAGTTTGTGGCCTATGTAAGCATATTTTAATAATTTTGAAGGAATCTTTTCATCATTGAAGCTTGTCTAAAGAGGGCCTGAAATAATCAGTATTTCAGAATTTTACTGCTCTCTACTCCAACCCCCACCATGAATACACACTCATATATGTTGTGCTATTTTAAAGAAAGAGATTTAACAGCCATAAGGCACTTTTAAAAATAACATTCACATCTGGACTGACCACCTGTATGCCAAAATTTAGCTTGATGTTAATTAAAACAGGCATGTTATAAACCTCAGGAAATGGCAGCTGACCCCTAACTATGAATGTAATGCTATAATAATACATAGTAAAAATAAGACATTTTGAGGCTGTTGCCCAAACCACTCATGCATTAAAATTCTCACCACTGTATACCCTTGCATGAGGATGGGTAAATCAACTGCAGAAGTGGTCCAACCAAAAAATAATAATGATGACATTTCAAGGGGTGAGTGCCACTCATTCATTCAACAGATGGCTTTAAAAGCCTGTCTTAGATGACATTGGCATACTGCCTCATGAGAAAGAGTCTGCATGGAGTTTGGAAGATGAATTTGCTCTATTCTGCCAGATATGATAATAACCATAATAATATCAATGCAGCAGATATGTATCAAAACCTCACTGCAGCAGTCCCATACTTTGTTAGGCATGTAACCCATACAAAATTTCATTTAATCCTAACAGTCTTACAAGGCACTTGGATTGCCCTATTTTACAGATGAGGAAGCAGCAGTATAAAAGATTTAGTCATCCCTATGGATGGCATAGTGGGAAGGGGGCCATCTGACCTCACTGCCCAGGTGTTATCAAGGATGTTATATAGGTATTATGAACTGCCTTAGAACCCTAACCTCACTACACTCAGACCCTGTTCCACCTGCAAACTAGACCCCCTTTCTTTCAGACTCTGTCACAAGTGACTACTTGTATTTTCTACCACCTATTTTCCTGCCCCTTTGTTTGTCACTTACTCCCAGGTGACACCAAAGAATCTTCCATTTCCTTTTGCTTTCCCATCAGCCCCACTTATCTGAAACCACTACTCTTAATCGCCTCTGACACCCTGGCATTTGACAACTCAACTTTAGCTCTGCTTTTCATTTGATTCAGCTACCTGCCACTGCCTCTGAATTCTGAAATCTTTCTCCTTCTCTTTGTACCTTGATGTTTGATTTAATAAAGCAGAGTATAAAATTTGCATTTAGGACATGTGTTATTAGAATGCAACTAACTAGAGCAAACTGGATATTATTTGCCCTCAACCAGATTTGCATATATATACATTGGCACTACAAAAAAAAAAAAAAAGAAAAACTTGAAATGAAATGCTTGATTATACAAACTACACTGTCAAGTGAAGTGTGCCCACTGGCATATTGTAAATACCTCTTGAAGTTGTACATTTAAACTTATGTATGAAAGTCCCATATTTACTTCCACACATGTATTTTAAAATTAGAGAAACACGTCTGAAATTCAACTGTGTTACAATCTTACAATACTTGTTGAGTAATTTGAAAGAGCCATGGAATCCACTGAATATGCAACTTACAACAAGACTTGATGATACTCTACTCTACAAGACCTAAAAGGCTTTATGTGTGCTAACTGGCATACCAGCTTGGTTCAAGGTTTTGTTCCTGCTTCTATAATTATTCACTAGATTTTAAAATGACAAGTTTAACGATTTTATGATAACATGGATGTACTTAGAAGAAATCATATTAGCAGAAACAAGTCAGAAAGAAAAAGACAGAAACCAAATGGTTTCATTAATATATGGGACATAGGAAAAATAAAGAAAAAGCCATGAGGAAAAGTCAAAACAAGCTAACAACGAAACTGAAGTACACAACTGGGGGTTTGGGGGCGGGAGAGGGTAAGAACGGTCAGGGAGGAAAGGCAGTGGGCGAACCCACCCCGGGGATTACAAAGATGTGAAATTTATATATAAATAAATTTTATTTAATATTAAAAATAAAATGGGAAAGACTAAAGGACCCTCCCTATAAAAAATTATGATGAGAATCAAATGAGAGAAGACATCAAAAAGAACTTACTCCAGTAAGAACTTTATTAGCAATAACCCTTGTTTTTAATACCAACTCTTGTGTAGCTGTTGTTTTTCTCCCAATAGTGGGGCTGGAAGTTGCATTGGATTACCCAAATTCTATGCTAGGGACATTCTCACTGCTCTCTCCCTCTTCAGTGATATCTTCAACCATACCAAACTCTTTGCAAATACTCCCAAGTATCACACTGTTTCATCTCACCTGTTCCCTCTTATAATAGTCTTCTCTTTAACTGGAAATAATTGGTTTTACCATTATTGGCCCGATGAAGCACAAATCACTGTCCAAATCTTAGATCAAGTATTAGCACTTCTGCGAAAACTGACCTGACTTCCATAACAACCTTAAACATTTCTAATCCATTTTTCTTAGAATTCTCTCCCCCAATAGAATAGGCTGAATGACAATAAGGGAATACAATTTGTTTTATTTTTGGTGTTACTGTATCCCCAATGCCTGGCATAGTAGCCATAGTGGCTGATAAAGGTTTTTTTTGTGTGTGTCAGGAAACAGAAAATGTCACTTCTACTGGCTTAATACTAAGGAAGTATAATATGATATACAATAAAGTACAGAAACAGGATGGGATCCAGGGCTCATTTAACATTTCATCAAGAACCTAATTCTTTATAAAAGGAATACAAATAAGAAAAGAAAGATGATATGCTACTTTATGTGGGGAAACCCAAAAAATCCACAGAAAAACTAGTTAAAAACAATAAGCCAGTTCAGTAAGGCAGTTGGATACAAAAATCAGCACACAAAAAATCAGTAGCCTTCTTATACACAAAATATCAGTCAGAAGAAGAAAGTAAAAAAAAATAAAATAAAACACAAACAAACAAACAAAAAAAACTCCATTTACTATCGCACCAATGAAAATTAAATACCTGTACCCGGTAATAAACCTAACAAAAGACATAAAAGACTAATACAAAGAAAACTATAAGACATTGTTAAGAGAAATAGAAGAAGACATAAAAAATGAAAAGACATTTCCTACCCATGGGTTGAAAGAATTAACATTATCAAATGTCCATCCTCCCAAAAGCAATCTGTAGATTCAACACAATTTCAAAAAAAAAAAAAATTCCAATGACATTATTTAAAGAGACATACCAAAAATTACTGAAATTCATATGGAATAATAAAAGATCTCGAATATCCAAATTCCTCATGACCAAAAGAAGAGAGAATGGAGATATTAGACCCCCAGACTTCAAATTATATTACAAGGCCATAAAAATTAAAACAGAGTGGAACTAGAACAAAAACAGATACACAGTTCAGAAGAACAGAACTGAATGCCAAGAAATAAAGCCTCACATGTACAGCAAACTAATTTTTGACAAAGGGGCAAAAAACATAGCTGATACATGATAGCCTTTTCAATAAATGGTGTTGGAAAAACTGGATCACTACATGCAAAAGAATGAATGTAGGCTACTCTCTCATCCCATGTACAAAAACCAGCTGGAAATGGATAAAAGACTTGAATGTAAGACCTGAGACCATAAAATATATAGAGGGAAATATGGGCAAAACACTAACATTTACACTTAAAAAACCTCTTCCGGGATGAATCTATGGATGCTTACAAAAATGAAGGAAGACACAAACAGCTGGGACTGCATCAAATTAAAAACCTTCTGTGCAGCAAAAGAGACAATAACCAAAACAAAAAGAAACCAAATCAAATGGGAACATTTTTTTACTCTTCATACAAGTGACAAGGGTCTGATAATAAAGCTCCACAAAGAACTCACACAACTTAACAAAAACAAAGAAAAAATCCCAGTCAAAAAATGGGGGAAAAGAGTTGAAAAAACACTTCTCCAAAGAGGAAATACAAATGGCCAATAAGCATATGAAAAAATGTTCAACATAACTAATAATCAGGGAAATGCAAATCAAAATCACAATGAGATACCACCTCACACCAGTAAAAATGTTCCATATCAAAAAAAAAAAAAAAAGCGGGCAACATGTGCTTGTGTGGGTGTGGAGAGAAAGGAACACTTTGACACTGGTGGTGGGAATGCAAACTGGTCTAGCAGCTATGGAAAACTGTGGAGGACTCTCAAACTGCTGAAAGTGGAACTACCGTTTGACTGAGCAATCCCACTTCTGGGAATCTACCCAAAGGACATATATAAACACTAATTCAAAAAAGACACCTGTACTTGGAAGTTTACTGCAACACTATTTACAATAGCCAGAATATGAAAGCAATACAAAAGCCCCAAAACAGACAAATGGATCAGAAAGTTGTGCTATATGTATACAATGGAATATTGCCCAGTAATCAAAAGAGACAAATTTAATGCATTTGTGATAAGATGGATGAACCTAAAAGGAACTATATTAGCAGAAATAAGCCAGAAAGAAAAAGAGGACTATGGAATGATCTCACCTATATGCTGGATATAGGGAAAACAAACAAACAAAGGGACAAGAAAATTTAAAACTGTCAATAAAACTGAAGCATAGAGCAAGAGGGGGGATAAGATCAGGGGAGTGATGGAAAAAGAGATTAAGATAATGGTTCAAGGGTGACGAGATGGTGGGAGAACCCTGGGTTATACAATGATAATATGTGTGTTGTGAAATTTATAATAAAGAAACAAACAAACAAATAAATAATAAAAAACACTTTCACTTCAAAAAATAAAGAAATTAAGAACCTGACTTCCCATCTCCCAGCTGCCATCTCAGTAAGGTGACTTAACCTTTAGGCAGGAGCATTCAGGGTCATAAGATGGCTACCACTGCTCAGACAAGAGCAATAAATATAGAGGAATTTAAAAAAGAAATAAAGGAGCCATATTTTCCCAGATCTCCATAGTGGAGCCAGAAATCTTTCCCAGAAACCCTCAACAGATCCCAATAATCCATTTCCCAGGATTAGGTTTTATGTTCATTCCCAAACCATTCATTCACAGGGGAAATGAGATTACCATGATTACTCTAGGCCAGGGATTAGGAAACTTCTTCTGTAAAGAGCCAGATTGTAAATAGTTTAGACTGGACAAACCAGACAGTTTCACTGCAGTTATCAATGCACCCTCATAGCACAAAACTACACTCAGACAATGTGTGAATGAATGAGCACAGTAATGTTCCAACAGAACTATTTGTGGACAGAGAAATTTGATTTTCACAATATTCACATCATGAACTGTCTTCTTTTGAACAAACCATCTAAAAAAATGTAGAAGCCCCTTTTAGCTTGAAAACTTACAGAAACAGGCAGCAAGTCAGTTTGGCCCACATGCTCTACATTTAGTTGGCCATTGGTTGACATTGGTTAAAATCAAATGTACATGAAAAGTGCTACCCATCACAATTTCAAAATAATAAGCCACAATAGAGACTTTTTATATTAAAGGAATAAATGATTAAAAGAAAGGCAGTTCTTGTCCAGGAGTTCGAAGTATATACATGTACATGATTTCTGAAAAGACATTTTAAAAATAATTGTTTTGCCTAATGATGGTGGGGTTCATGATGGTGGGACTAAAGAGCAAAAAGGCAGTGATTGTGACACCTTATATATTACTTTGTGAAAGTGGGAGGTATATAATATTTTCTGTTAGAATGTGTGGAGAAAACAGATTTGAAAAACTCATGAATCTTAAGTCATAAAAGGTTTACTTTGATGTTAAGTAGGTGAAAGAGATTACTTAATGGGTGTTTTCTATGTTAACATCTTAGTTCACAATTTTCCAAACATAATGTTGCCTGTAGCCTGATGCAGGAAGAGAGATAATTATAGAGTAACTGCTTGCACTCAGTGAAAATTAATCAAATGTAAATTAAATAAACTGTAAATAGAAGATACTCCTTAGCTGATATGGCAAGTGAATCACCTCCATTATAGACTCATTTTTGCAAAATTACATCTAATCATAGGATTTCAAGATAGTGTTTGGCAAAACATCTCTAAATCTGTCAACAAAAGCAGCGATTACTTCTTTGCAGCTGAATACCTTTGCCAACAAACACTCAACTGTCTGGAAAGATTTATGTTTGGTTCTGCCTAAAGGAAGGGGTAAAATCTCAGTGACCTCTGGAGGTTTCCTTCACCTTAGTGCTCTAAGAGTCAATAAAAATTCATTTTCAAGTAGTCTTCCTGTGATCCTTACAAACCTACAAACCTATGATATAAGCAAGTCTATCCCAAGAATTCCCAAAATAAAGATTCTTCCAAGTAATTATATAGCTTCTTTGCCTGATAAATACTTCATCTTGCTAGTCAGTTGTTACTCTCCCAGAGTCCACACCCCTCACTCCTAGGAACTGCCATGGCCTCAGTTGCAGTCGACATCTCTGTTCTTTATGTTCTCTAAACAAATCTCAGCTTTTCAAATGCATGGCCCTGGATTGCAGATCTTGTCCCAAGAGGATTTTTCCAGCTGGGTCAGTTTTTCCTGCTCCATATGTCACCTATCCCTTAACAGACTTAAGATGTCTTCTTCCTCCCTGCCTTGGCTCAGGTTGGGGGATCTGGAAGTCGCCTCTGCCTCATACTCCATCTTGGGTCCAGTGGCCTTTCTATGTGCATAGTGCTCTACTTGATTGTACATTTATTGGTATTTATAATCCACATACTTTTCTGTGTATTTGCTAGTCTCTTGAGGTTAAGTCTAGGAACTGTATCTTATTCGTGGTAGTAAAAGAAAGTAGAGGAGGCCAAGTTATAAAGGGGTTTATATGCCTAGCTAAAAAGTTTAGATTTCATCCTAAAGGATATAAAAAGAAGTCATGAAGACATTTGCCATGCTCATATATATACCTTTTGGAAGATCACTCTGGAAGCAATATCAGAGAATCAGAGGACAGACTTCCAGAGCACAAGTAATGGATGGTGAATGATCCACACTAGCAATAGTGAGACCACTTGGGAAGTTATTTCTGTAATACAGGTGAGAGAGGATAGAGAGCTGGTTTATAGCTGTGACTACCATGAATGGAGCTAATGCTCAGTTCATAGATACTTAAGAGTCAGGAATTCATACACACTTGTTGACTATAAAATTGAAGGACTGAGAGAGAGAAATAAAGGGAACTCTGTTCCAGCTTAGATAATCAAGTAAAAGATGGTGCCAGTCACCTGAGGCAAGGTATAGAGAAAGAAAGATGCCGAAGCTGAACAAAAAGGATGACCAATCAAATGCAGATATGCTAATTTCAAGGAGCCTGCAAGTATGTAAGTGGAGGAGACAAACAGGCATCTCTAGATAGATTGATAGTTCAGTCAGTTGATGGTAGATATGTATATACATATACACATATATACATTGACCTAGATAAAAATGTAATAGCCATCAGGCTATAAAGAATATTAAAGTCATATGCATGTAGATTACTTTGAACAACTTAATCATTTCTCAAAAAATTTTGATAACAGAACTAACAAGTTATGATATTTTGATGTATCAGAAATATATATTTATATTTGGTCATTCAAATTACCCAATAAATATCATTCTCATATATATTAAAACTTCATCCACAGTTTCTGTCCCATAATTCTGTCCCATAGTTCTGTCCCATAGTTGTTATGTTAGTGAAGGTAACTTTTGAAAAACCTTGAGGACAGGGCCTACTTGCCACTGAAACAAAGAAATGGGGAGTTGGAAATTCCTAGACCCACTTCTTGACTTCTGTGAAGAAACTGGAGGATCAGTTAAATTGTGAATGGCCAACAAGTTAATCAGTCTGTAAAAACTCAAGAGGAAGGTGACTCAGAGAGCTTCCAGGTTGGTGAACATGTGAAGATTTGGGGGGAAATGGTGTGCCTGGAGAGAGTATGGTAATATTTTGCCTTTTCTACATATCTCCTATGCATATTTTCCATCTTCTATGGATACATATTCTTTATTATCTTTTGCAGTAAATTGGTGACCTCATAAACCAATAGGTTTCCTGAAATGTATGAGTTGCTACATAACAAATTAATAAACCTGAAGTGAGTTTCCTAGAACCTCTAATTTATAGTCAGTAGGCTAAGAACACAAATAATAAATTGGGCTCGTGAAGGACATATGAAGTCTGAGAAAAGGGTTATGAGAACCTCTAGTCTGTACCTGGTTGGTCTAAAGCTTAGGGGACAGTCTGCAGCTTGTGGCTTGTCAGCATCTAAAGTGAAAGACACTCTTAAGAGTCCAAGCCCTTAGCCTCTGGAGCTAGACAGTGTTTCCAAAGAGTCAGGATTGAGTTGAGTTCTCAGACACCTTGCTAAAGAATCCCTTGTTGGTGTGGAAGAACCTCAGAATCTACATCCCCATTATAAATTAGGCATGGACACACCAACAAAACAAATAGAATCCAATAAATTCATTTTCAGAAATGTATCCAAAGGAAATAAAAACACTCACTTGAACAGGTATCTGTACACCATATTTATATCAACATTATTTATAATAGCCAAGGCATGAAAACAATTTAAATGTCCATCAGTGGAATAATAGGTAAAGAAGTAGTAAGAAAGTACAACAAAGTCTTATTCAGTCACTGAAAATGAAGAAATTCTGCCATTTGCAAGAGGTAGAATGAGTAGTGAAGACATTACGTTCAGTGAAACAAGTCCAACAGAGAAAGACAAATACTGGAAGATCTCAAATGTAGAATGTAATAAACATGAAATGAAATTCATTTTTTAAAAAGTGATCAGATCTGTGGTCAGCTGATACAGGAGGTAGGGTGAGTAGAAAATGAAAAAAGGTGGTTTAAAGGTACAAATTTCTAGTTATAAAATATATAAGTACCGTAGATATAAGGTGCAACACAGCAACTATAGCTACTACTGCAGTATGATATATAGCAAATTTGATAAGAGAGTAAATTCTAAAAGTTCTCATCATGAGGCAAATGTTTTGTTCTTATTTTTCTTTTTAGTGTATCTCTGTGAGATGATAGATGCTGACTAAGCTTACTAAGGTAGTCATTTTACAATATGTACAAGCCAAACTACTATGTTGTGCAATGAAACTTATACTGTAAGGTACGTCAATTATATCTCAATGAAACGGGAGGGAGAGAACTGTTTGACTCAGAAGGGAATTTCAATATGTTTTTATAATATTCTAGTTTATTATTGTGCCTATGAGTGGATATTCCTCTGTGCTAATCCCTTGACTTAAAAGTGAATGACCTTACAAATCTGGTTTGATTGTCTACTTCATAGTTCTCCATTTGTAAGGGCTATTCATAAGTCATCTGAAATATGTTTATATTTCTCTTATAAAATAGTGAAAGCAGAAAGCTCACTCTACATTTTAGCAGTCTCCTAGTTCATCACACACACACATGCACAAGTCTCCACATATGCCAGGCACATGCACATACATAGACAGCAGCACACATACATGCATTAAAAAAAATAAAATGAAGGTTAAAGGTTAATATAAGACTTACCCAATAAAAAGACTACATTCTATAATTTAATGCCTGATTAAGTATTCACGATTCACTGGGAGTGTGGAGGTCCAAGATATGTGTGTGTGGTATAAAACATGATAAAGATTGAGAGAAATCAGTCATAAGTTTGTAAGAAGTTTTTAGCCTATTGATAATGACATCTGAGAAGCTCAAAAAAAGGCTATCGTATAAACAAACTGGATTAATGCTATGGATAAAAGTATTAATTCAAATTCCAAAGTAAATGTTTTCTCTCCTTTTTTTCTACTTGATTTAGGGAGAATAAAACATTTACAATTATGAAATGATGAAATGGGGAATGAGAAGTCATAAAAATCCTAGGACTAAAGAGTGATATTCATAAAGGACTTAGACAAACAGGTTCAATGAAATGATGATTGGTGATTTCAAGTAAGAAGAAATTCCTAGCATTAGAACAAAATCTCAATTAGCCAAAATCTTTAATTTACTGGTAAATGACCAGAATTAAAAATCAATTTCATTTTAAATTTTAAAATAATGTATCAATGTACTTTTTTTAATGTGAGAAAACAGTGACTATTTCAGAAGGAAAATGAGAAATATTGGATGATTTCACTTAGAGGAGGAACCTGGGTTATGGTTCATGGGTGATGTCATTGCGGGACGGACGTATGTGGGGACAATCACTGAGGGGAGAAATCAAATATTGAATAACAAAGTAAGAAAATAAAAAGGTTTTAATTTTTAAAAATTTGAGTTCAGTTAAATTACTGGAAAAAATAAGTCAAGAGTTTCCCAGATGAAAATAATCATGTAGTTTTTGAATTCTTAATGAAAGCTGGTCAGGCTTCTTTGAAATCCAGGAAAAGATACACTCAATAAAATGGCAACTTTATTGTAAGCATGCATGCTAAGTAGAATGGGAAGGCTTTGAGAATGGATCACATCTAGGGGCTCATAAGACTTCCATGTAGCTTTCATATAGGTCTTGTGGTTTCTTTCTCATATTATTCTAACTTCTCTCTTACCTTTGATTTTTCTTCCCCATCTGTCAGCTAGAAGCTTCTACTTAGCTTGTTTCAGCTCCATCCTAAATTCCACATGAATGGAGCTCTAGTTGCCTGTGATGCTAACTTGGGGCACCCCTGCACCCGTTTTTAAGTAACTTAAGTTCTCCAAGTTTCCCCAATTTCCTAAGGGTGAGCTTCAGATTTCTTCAGCTCATATTTCACTCTAAACTATGTCACTAGAAAAATTAACTGATCACCCTTGAGTCAGATAGTCATCCCTAATCTAACCATGTATGCCCTGCTGCAGGGAGCTGCCAAAAGAGAATAAAGAGATTTCCCCTAGTAAGTACTAAAGATAAGAAGTTAACAGTTAAGCTTTCTGCTACAGGAGGGCTCCCAGAACACTGGGTTAGGATTCAAATAAAAGCAAACAAATGCCCACTCTTACTATTTGGAGAGTTCCCAGGCAGAAAGTTCATTCTGAAGGAAGATAGGAAAGACTTTCACTAAAAACCAGGGCACTGATCTATATTATAGTATATTTATTTTATGATGAAGGGAAATGCTAGCATGTTACATAATGGAATGTCTATTATGAATCTTAATCTAAGTTCATTTACAGTCACTTGTCCCAAGACTTGAGACAAGAAATAAAGGGAATGAAGAGTTTTGAAACTGGGAGAGATATAGGAAAAAACAAAGTCATGCTGTTTGGAATCTTCATCCAAAGAATGAGATGCTGGCAAGGGAGAGGATCCTCCTTCTGCCTCACAGAAAGGAATGGCACAAAAGTGCAGGAGGCCATGGCCATTTCTGATGTTAGGTGGGAAGCCAGGATGGCTAAGCTGGAAGCAAGCACCTAGAATAACTAGCCAAGAGTTTCTAGCTAAATCATGTCACTCCTCCTGAACCTGGTTAGGGCTCTGGGCCTGCCAGCGGCTGCCCCTCCTCGGTGGTTGCAGCCCAGCCTTCACAAGCTCAGCCAACGGGCTTGGCAGAGGGGGAGTGGGGCAGGGGGCTATAAAGGCGGCCCCTCTCTTTCATTCTCACCCGCCCCAATTAGTCCTCAGAAAGAATGAGAAGAGAACTAATAATACATTGGACAGATCAAATTGGTCAGGGACCATAGCAAAATATTGTGCACAAATACAAGTGGAACGCAAGAGGAGGAGCTGTGAGAATGACAACGTATAACGGACTGGAGAAATGATCACGGACACCTGTCAGAGTCACACCTAAGGCCACACAATGAATGGACGTGCCAAAAGCTAAGGGCTGATACACAACTCATGCAAGGTGTCCCTCCCCATTCCATGGGAGAGGAAGATCACAGAGATGGGGCTGCAGGCCCACTCAAAGCTACAATCTAAAGGAGAGGAAATGACCTGCAAAGTCTTTCAGCAGATGCCCTTCACCACAAGTATCTTCTACAATGAATGAAATTGATTGAAGACTATCAACAATGAGAAAAGACCAATAGATTCCAAATGAGAATGAACTGCTACCCAGTACAGAGATAAGACTGAACATCTACCAACAAGGGTTGTTGCATTCTAGGATCACAATCCCTCACCCAAGAAAAGGACATTGCCACAGAAAACGAAGAGACCAAAGGACTCAACATAGATCAAAAAACAACAAGGAGAGGGGCCAGAGTGAATAGAGGGGTTGTCAACAAGGGTTGGGGGGGGAGGCTCTCTAATACCCATTTGCCTTTACTGTAAAATCTAAAGTATGAATAAAATTAAAATTATAAATTTTTTTTAAAAATCATGTCACTCCTCAAAGGTACCATTTGAGGCCTTCAAATTCCAGTTCTCAAGATTTTATTTACATCCAGGCACACAAAGAATAGGCACCCACAGTGTCTGGTGGTATGATTATGATGTTCTTTCCACAGAATTTTAGAACATCTGTGTATCATTGTATGAATTTGTTTCTCTCACCTCTGGGAAGTTATCCAATGAGCAAGGAGAGTTTTTGTTCTAATTATGGACTTATTCCCCACCCTCCATAATCTAAGAAAATCTCCAATTATTTAGTCAATGCACTTCTTTTTTTTAACTGTGCATCTATTTGCTCTGTGCTTAGAACTGGATCATATATAAGAGGGATGAATACTGCAGTAACAGAACTTACTGGAAGTAATTAGAACACTAAAGAATATCATACTACCTAAAATCACACCAGAGAGTACAAGGACAGTTCAAAGAAACCAAGATTAAATGAGCTAGAATTATGGTGATGAGACTGGAAATAAAAAGGACTAAATATGATTTTGTTACAAGGATTCAGTTATTAAGGTCATTACAAATTATACAAAATACCTCCTTCCCTCACCCTCATAAATAAAGCTAAATAATAATAACAATAATAATGTAAAATGATTGACTTTAATTTTTAAGTAAACATGACACACCTGTTACTTTTTAAAGGGGGAAAAAAGGTGTTAGCAAATCAAACTATAAGGTGTCACAAATCCAAGAAGGTTGGAAATCACTACATTCAAGTTTCCCTTGGGTTTGGAGAGATTTATGCTTCTTAAGGGCATCCAGACGTTAGCAGCTCAAACCCCACACTGTATCCTGGCTTCATTTAAAGGACCCATAGGTCAGACCAAAACACAACAGGGCTTTATATGCCAATTTTTCTTGACTCTCTGTAGGTCAGGGGAAGTTAAGCTCATGTAATTAGGGGATAAAGATGGAGGCTGAGAGTGGGGGATGGAAGCATGATGAAAGTTCCAGAGTTTAAAGGCTCTGTAGGAAGCCAGAGGAAAAGTCGATAAAGTCATGTCTTTATGAAACATGTGTTTTCCATGGTAGAGTAAACATATTTGCCTTTACACCCAGGGAATCTTGCTGTGAGTTGGCACTATCACCCACCTGTGAAGAATGACAAATTCAAATACCTTGTGATGATTGTGAGGCCATTGTTATCCTGAACTGCCTTCTCAATCATCAAAGACTGATTCAGTTATATATCATAACTAAATGCAATTCATTACACTAACTTTATTTCACAATTGATCACCCAGGTGACTTTTTATAATTCTCTTTTAAACAAAATACTTAAAAGATTAAACTTAATACATTAAACCATACATAAATGATACCAAAGAACAAAGAGACTCCTATAAGGCATAGGGCTGGGCTCAAAAGTAGTCTCTCAACACAGAATCACCAGATAGGTCAGGTCAGGAAGCAATGAGCATCAGTAGTCAAAGTCAAGTAGTGAAAATTAAGAACAGCTATAACTGAGATAATCAAAGGAGATGCCTTACAGTCCTCAGAGCAAATGCATAGAAAAGAAACTCAGATAGTCCCAATAATAAGCATCAGTACTTACGTGAATTATCAGATCCAAGAACTGGTCTTTTAGATGCTAGCTATACCATATGCAAACTGCTGGAGCATCCAGAACTCCTTTAGGCTGTAAAACTGTATTTTCATAATTCAGAGTTATCTTATTGGGACAACATACAAGTCCACACTGGTCAAACAGGGTAGTCTATTAGAAATTTGGCCACCCATCAATACAATGGGGAGTGCTTTTATAGGTATAAATTTTTCAGTCTTTATTCATTATCATCTATCTTTCCATTCAACCATCCTTCCCACTTTCCTCCATTTCTTTCTTTTTTCTCCCTTCTTTCCATTGTTTTATCCTGCTTATTCCTTCCTCTTTTTTGTTCTTTTCTTATTTTAAGAAATGATTTTTTTCCAGGATATGTATACTGAGCAAACTAAATATGAGGTACTGTTCTGGGTACTGTTCTGATAAGTCAGTTGAGCCAAGACAGATAAGGTCCTTCCCCCAGTATAGTTTACAGACTAGCAAAGGGAGGCATACAGGAATCAAGTAAACACATACAAGGAGAAAGAAAATTTCATATAATGCCTGAGTCCCAGGAGGAAAACAAAGTAATAGAGAAAGTTAGACCACTTTAGGGATGGTTATAAGGAAGGTCCCGTTTTGAGGGAGATGTGCCATCTGAGGTAACACTGTTATAAGAGGAAAAGTTCACTACCACTCAGGATATCTGACATTTGGGATTGGATATTCTTGATTGGGGGCGTGAGTACTAGCCTGTGTTTGTAGAATGCTCAGCAGCATCCATAACCTCTACCCATAAGATACCAGGAACCAACCCCAGGTCTAAATCATGATAATCAAAAATGCCTCTAAGACCTTGTTCCATGAGGGACAAATTCACCCCTTAAATATCTACTGGACATTGTGATAATCTAGGAGGAAGCATGTCAGAGAGAGGGGTTCCAGTACAAAGAGCAAGAGACAGGTGGTATATTAGATGAAGGAGGAATAAAACCATTTTTGAGGGAGTACAGGGAACAATGCATTAAACAAAGTAGGATGATGAGAGGAAGGTACACGACAGGAAGAACCTCAAGCAGGCCAAGATCATGGTTGCACTTATATCATGAAAACATACTCTTGATATGGAAGCTTTTAGTCTAGTGAAGTAAAGAATAAACCTGTGAACTCAAATGTTAGGATTATCTGTAACTCAGCAACTAACATTCTATAATTTGAGAATTCATCCTAAATGGCCATACCTATAGCAACACTATAGAATAATTACCCAGGTGACTATTTCCTCTCTTTTTAGAGGTTATTGTATTTCATTAATTCCCTTGTGTAATAATGTTCTGATTCATCTTTTAAAAAGTTTGTACTGACCATCACCAGGACTAAATGAAGAAGCACTTAATTCATTATCCTGTAGTTTGGAAAGGACCAAGACTGTCAACAGCAAATAAATTGTATGCCACATTTGATTTTTGTTCAATTTTTGTTACTTTATAAGAGGTTAAAAAAGTAGACCTGAAATTGCCAATGCAAGAATATTTCTAGGAAAGTTTATTCTGAGATAGGAAAAAAGAGAGTCTTAATTCTTCCACAGAAAAATACAATTAATGAAAATAAGCCTTCTGAACATGGAAATAGACCCATCTTAACATGGTAAATGACACTAAATTTGTCACCTGGGTTGTATCAAGAGAAGGGATTGCTGGCAGGAGACAGACAATTCCACACCTTCCAAATGTCAATGACACAAAAGTTCCTTCAAACTACTAAATCAATAACTGAACTGCAACCTAAGACACTGACCGTTCATCAGAAATAACAATAAAAACAAGAGTTTAGAGTAATTTGTAAGTGATTTGGTTGATTCAGACTTCAGGTCATACCACAACAACAAAAAGGTAAGGAGACTTGGCAAATGGACAAAACTGACAAAGTAGATAGAAGCGTAAAACACCAGCAGCCACCCTGCTCCTCAATAATCACAGGAGCCACTTGATATGGTGAAGCATATGGAAATCTGAAATGGAGTTTCTAGCTTGTATGTCACTGAATAACTATGTAACTTTGGTGAATCCCCCAGCTTTGCCTCAGTTTTCTTAACTGTCAAGTGGGTGTGGTTACTATTATAATTACAAGGGTACTTGGGTCAATAATATCACATTTTAAAGACACAAAAAAACATATATAAAAAGTGCAAAATCTTATAAATATGTAAAGAATTACAGTCGGCAAATCACCACAAAGCCTGGGACTTATCCCATGAATGGTCTTTTTTGGCTAAAAAGAATTTCCAACATTAAATTCCACTTCAAATGGCCCACAGAATCCACAGATCCAGATGGGCTATAGAGAATTCCTGGTTCATTTCCCCTGCATGGTAATTGAGTTATAAGAATGAGATAACAGAAAGGAATCTCCTCCCAGGCCTGCTCTCAATTGTCAATCTCATTGATTCACATGCATACTACCAATGGAGGATTAAATTCATTCATTCAACAAATAGTCAACAAGTAATGCCTCTGCAAAGGGACAGTGCTGGGCCCTAATGTAAGGAGAATAAGAAGATGTTCTTGTCCTTGAACAGTTCACCATATTAGATAAACAGTGGGAGGCGTATACTGAACATATGATGCTATCAGCTACTTTCTATATTGTCTTATGCATTTATAACCATTTTTCAAATAAGAAACTAAGAAACAAAATACTTTTTAAGGTCTCACATAAGGTCTTCAAGCTTCTAACTCTCTTCACATTTTTATTGAATACCTACAGGCCTGGAACAATACACAAATAGGGCAAACCAACCTCTAACCTCTGTTCTCTTGCATTTACGTAAATAGTAAGGTGAGACAGATACAATGCAAAAGAAGCAAGTCTGTCTGATACTTCGACCCAAGCCCCTTCCACCTGCTGCCTTCCTCTGAGTCATCACTTCATTGGGAACCAAAGTGAACAAAACAAAAATACACATGCCGAAATGATGATGCACCTAAACTGAACATCCCCAGTAAACCAGAAATCTGAAAATAAATAAATAAATAAATAAATAAAGCCTGATAGGAGAGACAGGCCAGAATACTAAATGTCCTCTGAGTTGAAAATGTTGGAGTTGGGTTTGGGTGACTCTTTAGGCAAGCAGCACACAGTCCAGCCACACCAGAAAGACACCTCTTCAAGGTGCAGATTTGAACACCAGCTCTCACCGAAGGTCTGAGATTTAGAGGAATTAAAAGGTTTGGGTCCCTGGCTCCTAGAGACAGTTAGACAAGGCGAAAGCATATGCTGGCCTGCCTGGCAGCAGTGTTCCTTGGCCTGAGATGAACGTATCTACACCAGCCAAGGGAAGCTGGCAGCCACCTCAAACTGGGACAGAGAGAAGCTGTGCCAGCCAGCACCAACTTGAGGCTTTCCTACAAGCAGTTCTTGCTGAAACAAAGAGGGATGCAGGCAAGATCTGTGAATGTCCAGCTCCGGGTTCCTATCTGAAATCCAGAGCAGGGTATGCTCATGGAGGCCAGATCAGTGACTGGGATGCAATCTGAGTAATTTCCTGATGACTCTGCTATGCCTAATGGATCAGAGTTCTACAGGAATTTATGCCCTCAGGACCAAATAACCAACCTAATTGAAGATACATGGAGGGGGATGGTGGAGGAGCAGGAGAATGAAAGACCACAATTACATAGATTTCTTCTTCGCTCTGAATGAGTCCAATAGTTGGATTCACCATGGCACTGAATTTTTAAAGTAATTTTCTATCGACCAACTGCCCTTGGTTTGGACACTCAGATTCTGTTACCTTTTCAAGTACAGCACACTGCCCTAATTGCTTGTAGACTTGCAGCATTCAAGCTCAGGAGGATCCCTTCCACCCCCCTTTGGCTTCAGCCTCAAAATCACAAATAAATCTATGACACTCATTAAGGTTAAAATTTCAATATTAAAACAGGGTTAACAAGAGCCAGGACAGCTTCAGGAGCTTCAACCTAGTCACCAGTCACTGCCAAGAGGGTAATGGGATTATTTTTACATAAGACAGTTCAAGTCCCCCTGCACAGCATACCTACTCTGTGCCTGCTTCTTTCTGCAGACTTCTGGCTCTCCTACTTGAGGTCTCATGGAGGGTCTCCAGAGTACAAGCCCAAAATAGTAACCTCAGCCCACATGAGGATATGGAGGGATTTTCACATCTTGTCTCTGTACTGCCTTGACATCACAATCCCAAGAACACTGTCCCCAAAATACTGCTTTCTGGCCTATTGTTGGGGTTAGTGACTATAAGACAAGTGCAGGATTTTACTCCATTCCACACTCAGTGAGAGAAATGCATGAAGGTCAGTCCTGTGAACCCACATGAAACTTCCTTCTCCCCAGCTTCCTGCCCTTAGACTCCCTTGACTGTTGTACTGGGTGGGAACAAAGAACATAATGCTACTGCTTTCAGAAAGTTTCCCATGATTTAACCCAGATTTATTGAATGATTAAGGAATCTTATTCATTGATTTGCTATTTACCTGTGCACATTTTGTTCTGTTTGTAAGCTTCATTTTGTCAGTATTTTCAGAGCTGCCTGGATGAATGAGTAAAAGTCAAAGGCTCTGAAATACCACTTAAGTCCTGAAGCCTCAGCCTCAAGACTGTAACAGATGGTGGTATGGTACACATTAGAAAATTGGGTACAGTATGCATAGAATCTGTAAGGCACCCAATAGCAGTCAGCTCAAGTGAAGTAAACCAAGTACCAATGAGTTTGGGGGTGGGGCAAGATAGAGGGTGATGAGTAGTCTACATGCAGGTGCTAAACCACTTATCCAAACTCTCCCACAAACAGCCTAAAAGATTTTCCCAGCATCCATCTGTTCCCTGTGAGTCACCGTGGGAACAGCAATGAGGTTGGGAGTTGAGTTATAACCATTCAGTGAAACATTTCCCTCCAGACTGTATAAAGGAAAGGACCTATCTTAGTAAATTTATTGACTATTTCATTAGATCAATATGGAATATGATTTAAAAGGCTCTGCCCAGGCTCTTTAAATCTATTTAATCAAACCAATTAATAAAAAAAGTAAGAAGTTTAAGCATATCCTGTAAGGTACATCATAAATATATTCCCTTACTTGGGCTTTTGATCTCACCCAGGTAATTAACAGCTTTAGTTAAGTTCAGTCATTCCTTCCTGCCTGGCTATGGTCATAAAATCCCTCAGGTTATATGTAGCTTTTAGATTTATTATGTTTTTCTTGCTGCAAGAGCGTCGTCTCTCACATTCTGCTTTCTCCCCCCTTGAGAAAGTTTATGTGGCCATTGCTTTTGCAGCTGCCATGAAAGCTGGGCTGGCTCTGTGAGCTCCATCAGCTCTGTGCTGCCCAAGAGGGTAGCTATGCACAGCTGTTGCTGCCAGCTCAGTGGCTTCTTCATGATCATTAAATTAGCCCACACCATCTTCTCTGTAGGAAAGCAAAGAGGAAAACATCTTGGAGGCCTGACTTCTGAGGTCTTCTCTCCCATGGCCTGTCTATTGAGATGGTTTGGCCTCTCCTTGTTGCACAAGGTATAGTTTTTATACTGGAATATGGGGCCATCTCCCTCCTTGTGACCACTGAGGAAGAATCAGCCTCATCAGCTGCTTAAGGACCCCACTCTATCAATCTTCCTTCAAGTCTTACTAGTAGTTCCCTGACCCGAGTCAGCTTCCTTTTGGGGAAGCCCTAAAATACATGGGCAAGCCAATGCATCACCCAGAGGTGGAATGAAGATTAGGTGTCTCAACACCAGTCAGTGGAAACCTAGTTAGTGAGGCTGAGCTTGTAACTTCCTTCTGCTTTACAGATAGAGGAGTCTCTGAAAGAAGGGGTTAAGAAAACACAGCAATGAAGCTATGTTAGCTATAAAAATTAAACTGTGTGTGTCAATCACCCACCTGCTTAACTAAGTCTCAAGTAAACCAAGTACCAATGAGTTTGGGGGTGGGGCAAGATGGAGGGCGATGAGTAGTCTACATGCAGGTGTTAAACCACTTATCCGAACTAAGTCTCAATTTCTACCAACCGCTGGATGAGATGAGAATCTCTTCGTCATAGACCAGTTTCCTTGGGAAGTCAGCTCATGTTCCTGAGCACTGAGAAACTGAAAAGGTTCACAGAAATTCTGTGTCGGGACCAAAGTCAGAGCAATTACTTTCCCAAATTAAGATTAATAGGAGCTTATTTTTCTTTTGCCTCTGCTACTCACTTTGGTACAATTGAATAAGCATTTACTGAATCTCTGACATGCTAGGTGTTGCCAGGAAAGATGCAAAAGAAATAGAAAACACAGCAAACATAGGGATTTTATAATCTCTGGAGAAGGTAAAAGTAGGCTGACAAAATGCTTCTGTTTAAGGCATCTTCCCCTTCACCAGTCTATCAAATAGCTGTTCACACAAACTCTGGGCCATCATTGACTTAATGTTTATTGAGTACTTCCCCTGCCTTACACGCCAGAATACAACTGAGTGTGCTTGAGAAAAAGAGAACAAATTACTAATCTCTATGAATTTACTATAGAATACAGGATGTATAAGACAAAAATAACTTCATGGCTCACTGTACCATGAAACTGGCTTGAATAAAACCCAAAATATTTATTTTCAAATCCTCATATCATTGTAAGGCTGTCTACACTACCACTGATTTATACTGAAATCCCACCAATTTGTTCAAAATAATTGAAGATTCCTTTGATTTAAGCAGACATCTGATTAAGACAATATGCTTAATAAAGTACTGTTTGAAAATGGGTAATGCCTCAAATTACAGTTAACAGGATTTTACAAATTACAGTTAACAGGGATATACTTGGATAATTGAGTAGAAATCATGTGATTTCTATATCAATTATTTGTAAGCAAGGTTTCTACAACAACAGGGTGGGGGGGGATCATGGAAACTTGTGAGTTTTACAATCATATTGTGTGAATGTCTTAAATAGCCAGTGTTGCCAAATAATTCTTCCTTCCTAAACTAACATTAATTTACAAGGAAACATCCTTTTCCAACACTATTAACAGCTTTACCTCAGTCTCTGTTTAAATAATCACCAATACTGAATTGCATTAATAAATATCATTATTACAGGTTAAAAAAGATGTGAAAGGATAGATACTGGGCTAAGTACTTCAAGTGCATTATCTCACTGCTGGAGATAAGGAAGGTTGTCTTATTAGTTCTATCTTATACTTGAAAACACAGAAGCCAAAGGTGCCATCAGTAGGGATGACGTATGAATTCAGAGCTCATTCTTTCAACTGAGTCCCAAATCGATGGAGTTGTGTCACATATATGCAGTTCAGTAAGTAGGTTGGCAAAAGTCTCAAAAATATCCACAGCACAGAGGGAACAAATGTGATTTTTCCCTACCAATTTTCTTTTCAACCTCCAGATTTCTAGAGGGACCATTTTTTGCTCTGTGCCTCCTATTCTTTTGCCTGCCCTCCAATCAAAGATGCTCAAGTGGCCAAATCTACTTAAAATATAGAAAATGTTCCTTCTTGCTTCAGGTGCTTGTCTGTACGAGGTGACTCTGGGATACCTAGTGAAAAGGGAGCTCAAGAATGGTGTCTAATTCCCATCACTAAAATTAAATTATTAATTTTTTATCAATTAATTGGATGAGGATTGATGGGAGAGACAGGCCCCAGGCTTAGCAGAACTCTATTGGGTGCCAGATAAAACAAGCAATCTGCCTGGGTGAGAGGGGAAGCAGGGGAGAAGCCACAATAGTAATAACTGAGAGAATCCCTTAGCTCCAGGAGAGGGAGAGCACATGAGTTCCCAGGAGGGGAGTGCAGAATCACTCAGATTTCTCCAGAGGGGCCTTGACAGAATCAGCCCTCCAGGCCTTGTAACAAGAGATTCTTGCCCAGGAGTTGCTTTTCTTAATTCTTTCACATACTGAAGAGAAGCAAATCCCAGGGAAGCTTCTTAGCCTCTTTGGAACAGATGGAAAGTATTCTTACTCAAAATACTGTTTTTTAAAAATGAAAACAGCTGCAATTTCTGGGTATATAAAAAAAGCACATTCATTATAAGAATATCAGTCAGTTTACAATACACATTTTTCAAAATGCTTTTTTTCATTGAAATTCTACTAATCCAGGGTAACAATAATAAACCCTTTAAGGACATACATCTCTTTTTGCAAAGGACAGTGGCCAATCATAGATTTATTCAATAAATATTTACTGAATATTTACTGCCTATGATTAGAAAATAGACACTTTTCTTCAGCATTTTCACATTCAGGAATATGACATGAACTATTCATGTTGGATTCCACAAATGTACTTTAAGGTGCTTTCCAGTTTTTTGCTATCAAAAAATAATGCCACAAGAAGTTATTTGACATTCCCTTGATTGTGTCTTCTAGGTGAGAATTCAAAACCCTTCACATTTATATAATTCTTCATTCTTTCAATTGGTGCCATATTCAGCACAAGGCACCAAAGAAGTTGGTCTCTGCTAGATTCACATCAGATATGGTCCTGTTGCTTGCACAAATGTGACTTCTGCTGAAACATTTGAGAGAGTAAGATTTGCCAGTGAGGAAACTGAATTACAAAATATATGTGTGTATATGTGTATGAAAGAGTGAGCAAGAGAGATGGACAATTCTCTGAAACTAGAAACCAGGGAACTCAGAGGCTTCATAGTGAAGAATATAGGATATGTGTGCCCTCCAGACCAAAAAAAGACTCTGGTGATCCCATTAAACCTTCCAGGTAAAAGTTCCTGTCTTCCTTACCCATGAATTTCCAGTACCTTACTTAAAACATGGAATAAGACAGGTATTCAATAAATAGGTCTGGGATCTAATGAGCAACCAACAAACAAACTGCAAAATGGGATCTTTCTGGACTACTGCGAACCACAAGCAACAGCCCACCCTCCTCCCTGGTCAGCACTGGTCATTCAGGAAAGAAACAAAGGAACCGTAACCATAAATCACATGTAACTTTTATCCTGCAATGAATTTCTCATTCTGAAGACTTTGTGGATAGTAAGTCTCCTCTGAAGTCACATCTAATCATTGAGCTGAAAGACTTTAACCAAGGGAGACTGGTTAAACAATAAAAGGAGGAAGGGATTCTCCCACTGAATGTTTTATTTTGCCCTTTCTGAAAAATTCCTCCCAATATCTTGTAACAAATTCCATTCATTTCCCCTAGCTCTAGTCCTCCTCCTCCTCCTAAACCCATAATATTACCTCACCTACTGCCTCTTTGTCAGAAATCTGTCTTGGGCACTAATTCATATCTACATGTGCTGTATATGTAAAGGAGCATTACCAAGCGGGTGGTTCTTGAAAATCAGCCATTCTTCATACATATTGATCACAGGGGTAGTATGGTATGAATCAGAGAGCAGCAATCATTATATCAAAGATTTATACTAGTAAAAGAGCACCAAAGCAATTTATCAATTCCATACCACCCTCAGTGATTAATTGGGTTCCAGTCTGACAGCTTAGAAGCTGGTCCACAATTAAGGCTATTACAGTTAGAGTAAGTTGCTTTTTTTCCCCCTTCCCCACAGAAAGAAAAAGGGAGGAGAGCACCCAATCTGCTGGGTTGATGGCTTTCTGCACTTTCCTTCCTAGCACTTGTCATAGTTTATAAATAGAAAATTACCAATGTCACAGTATGTTGCAATTTTCTCTCCCCATTAATCCATAAGGTCCCCAAAGCCTTAAAGCTTCTAGTCCAGAACTTGATACATAGTAGGTGTTCAATTAATATATATTGATAAAATCGATTTACTAACCTAATACTTCAGGTCCACGTGTAGTTACAATGGGCTTTCTACCATATTCCACTGGATCTTGTCCTTTTCAATGTGAAACTGAACATTTCTAGACTGAAAAATCACTCTGAAAAATTGTTTGGCAGTATTGTCTATAGCTAAAGCCTGTGTTTCTCCAACACAAAAATTTCAACACAGGTATATACCCAAAATAAATGTGAACAATGTTCACCATTAAACAGGTATTAGAGCACTCATCAAAACACTGTCATCAACAGGCTATACCAGGAGCAAATCATTGTTCATCAACAGGAAAATGAAGAAATTAAGTGTGCTATGGCCAGATATTGAAAACTACACAGTAGTGAGTATGAACAAATCGTTACTTTTATGAAACACCTTGGAAAATCTCCAGAGCATGACTTTAACAAAATAAAGGCAGACACATCTCCATGTATACCTCCAGCACTGAATCCAAATTTTAGAAAACGTATCTTGGTGGGAATTACAAAGAAGGAGATGTGGTTTCAAACAAGAGATTAGTCCATATGTCATTAGAGTCTTCTCCAACCCTAAAATTCTATAATAAATAACCTTTTGAAAATTGAACCTAAATAGAACCTAAGACCCAGTCCTCCTTGATTTCTTGTGCTAATCCTGGTCATTCTCAGAAGAGTGAAGTGAGACAATTCTAAAAGACTGACATTGACTCCTGAATCTGCATTGTCTTTTACAATTTCCCAGTAACACCTTCAAAGTGAATAGGAGCCACGTATGAGTTGAGAAGTTCAGAAAAAGCAGGTATGGTGAACAAAAGCTGTTGAGTTTTGGACATTCAGAGATTTGTGATAGTCTATAACAATAGATCAGAAATAAGACAGATGTTTATCATAATAAAGCCCTCCATGTTTTGAAAGTGTTATGTATACCAGGTACTAGTTCTGCATTTTTTCCACCTCTCTTTTACTACCTAGACCACCCCAGTGAGAGAGATGCAGATACTATCAAACGTAGATGTGTGTGTCATATTCTCTGACTGAGTCTCAATTTTAGACCTGTGCAATTGAGAACAAAATGCTACACCTATAAAACAGTGGTTATGCAAAGAGGCTCTGGAACAAGAATAGCAAGCAACTTACTGTGTTTGCAATTTTAATATGTTAGTTAGCTCTCTGTCTCAGGTTTCTCATCTGCAAAATGGGATTCCTAATAGGCTCTATCTCACAGGGTTGTTAGGAGAACATATATATATATATATTCTCATATATACATATATATTCTCATATATATATTCTCATATGTATATTCTCATATATATATATCTCATATATATATGTATATATGAGAATATATATATGAGAATATACATATATATTATATATATATATATATTCTCATATATATATGAGAATATATATGTATGAGAATATATATATGAGAATATATATATGAGAATATATACGTATATATGAGAATATATATATGAGAATATATATATATATTCTCATATATATATATGATGTGAGTCATATGCATATATGACATTTAAAATGCTTTATGGTACATAGTCCTCAATACTACTTGTCAATAATATTTATCTTTATATAATTGTGATTACATACCCATTTAGTTAGTGTAATTATCAGTAAAATGAAACTGTTGTTAATGGTTCTCTACTGGTTTAAAATTTATTGGAGAGCTTTTAGTCTATATACCAAGAAAATAAAGGTTACCTCAGATTCAAAATTTCTTGAAAACCAGGATCAAATCACGTCTTCCTTGTTTAGTGCTGTTACCCTGTAAACCAAGAGAATGCCTGGCACAGAGGAGGCACTCATCAGATATTTGATCAATATTTAACTAAAAATCTCTCCCAATATACCCACCTAATCTCCCCCACTTTCTATCCATCCAGAATAGACCTAGTTCTCAATAGAATTTTTCTTTCAACCTTAATGACCACAGATATGGCATACGATTTTTAAGTAATTTTATAAGACAATAAAATATGTCTTCTCAAAGGGATTCAGCATGTGTCCTCTAGTGCATTTAAAATTGACTCAATATAATAAAATCAGATTTACCCACACTTTTTCTACATCCTCTGATCCTAGTCAGAGTCACTAAAACATTTTCATCATTAGAATATAAACATTCATTTATTTGTCCACTTGCTCACTAAGTATTTATGTACATCCCATATCTGCATTATGAGAGTTCACCTCTAGATATCAGAAACCTCAAAGAGATTTAATAATTAGAGGGCTTACCAGGATATAATAACAAGTCTGCAGCTACTGGTCAGGCTTCTGGTTTGTATAAATTCAGCTCATTATGTCATCATGAGCCCAGATTCTTTCCATCTGTCCACTCTGTCATCCTCAGTGTTAGTTTCATTCAAACTGGTAGCCAGGATATAACTGACCCCACTGGTTATCCACCAACAGCACTACTCTTCAATCTACGTCAAGTCATCAGATTCCTGAGAACTCTGCTTGGGCTCAAGTCTAAAATGTGTATTTTAGAGATTTTATCAAAAGAAAGGTCAAAGTAGGTCTCTTCTTACCTCTCACACATTTTGCAGAGCTTTAAGGCCCACTCTGAAGCCCACTGGGATATTCAGGAATACTAACTTGTGTCCAGGAACAGATCTACTCTTCTGATTTCCACTCAGACTTTTCTGAACCTAAGTAATCAGACTTCCTGGAAGACAATCCCTAAACTGGAACCAGTCCTTCTCCTTTGGAGGCAGCATGGTATGTAAGTAAGGGGATAAGGGGACGCTCAAGTCCCAGTTCTACCACTAACTAGGTGGCCCTTGGGCAAACTGCCTAAACTCTGATCTCTAATTTCCTCAACCATAAAATAAAAAGACAATCATAGTTCTTAACCTCAAAGGGCTATGGAAAGCATTGAGTCAGGGCATGGAAAGTACTCCACAAAGTGCCTAGAAAATAAAGTATATCTCAGGAAGTACTAGCTCTTTCTTGTGTTTCTTTCGTCATCATCATCTTTCTGTGCTCTTTATTATATCATCTCAGAGCTGTATCAGCACCACATGCAGAACTAATTGATTGACCATTCTGGTTTGGTGTATCAATCAAATAGCTTCCATTTCCCCCCCCCCCCTTCCCCATTTGTTTAGACAAATTCACTCTTTGGTATAATAGTTAGCTTGGTCAATTAAATGAAAAAACCATATAATATTCCTGTGGTGATTCTCTTCACTCCAAGTCTTCCTGGGCCAGGCCCCTGGAGTTATAGTGGCTTTACTTTCTGCGGACTGCCTTTTGGCACTGAGCCAGTTTCTCTCCACAGCTTCAGAGGACCTTGGGGACTCAACTTCATTGACTCTCAAAAATCAAAATATACAAATTCCCCTCTTAAACCATGATATATAACTGGGAGAATATTGCCTCTCCACTGCATTAGGGCCCGCCCTATTACCTTATGGAATTACCCACAGTGGCAGAAAGCCATTCACCTGATCCACTGACACCCTGGGGGCAGCTCAGATAGCATAAAGTGAATTGATAGATGTATATTTGATATATTTTTTATTCCTGGAATTTATGTCTTCTGCATGTTTCATTTGCCATTCTGACTCACTTTATGCCACAGGAGAACCAGAGAAATTTTGAGAGACTGAAAAAGAAATGGCATGGAAGAACAGGGCAGATATCAAAATAGCAATTTTTCTTTCTGATCTCGGACCTTGCACCAAAGCATCCTGCTTTGCTTTAAAGCAAAGGGGGAGCATTCTCTTCCCTCATTTTCCCAGGAAAGCTTATAAGAAAAAGAGAAACCAAAGCTGAAAGACAAGAAAATCCCTCCTCCATAAACTGACAGCTAAACCAGTTCCCCGCTCCAAAAGAATGGGGCCTAAAAATACAAGCAATAATAGAAGTAAAGGTATATATTTTATTCCAGACCATGAATAAGACCCTATCATGTAGTTCAGCTCATTTCACTCTCAGGGTAATCAAGACTGGTATCTTTAGCCCTATATCACTGATGTTCAAGAGAGAATGACCTCCCTAAAATCATAGCTTGTGATAAAACTGGAACTCAAATCCAACAATGTGCCTCCTCTCTCATTTGCTGTATACTTCTTTATAAGCTCCTATGTATATACTTGGAGAAATGGTATCCTCATGCCCACATTTACCAGTATCTTCATTTTTAAAAAATTTATACCAACATTTCATAGGGAAAAAAAATCCCTCCTCTAAAGCTCCTTACTCCCCTCACTAATAGCTCCATTGCTTTTGCTTTTGCTTTCCTATTTCAGATCCCAGCATTTCTATTTCCTGCCCATCTTCCCCTTCTCCACCATCCCACCTCCAGTCAAATTCCTCTCTCCTCTATAATGAAACCGCATCAATTTACCCCCAACCGCAACCAACAAGTTGTCATCTCACAATATACAAGCAGTCAGAAAATTAAATTAAAGGTCTCCTTTTATGTAACTCTCCTTAGCAGTAAATGCACGTAGATAGATGATAATCAGTATTCAAAAGATACTGAACACAACAGGCCATGCACTGAGTGCCTTGAAGGATACGTAATGTCCTATATCAAACACAATCCCTGACTTTGTGTCACTTATCATCTAATAGAGAAGACAGATGACAATCAAACAGACACAAAGTTGATGGAAATTGCAGGCATAGCAAGCACTGTGAAAAAAATAAAGATGACTCCATGAAGTTGGAAGATTTGGTATAGTCAGGGGGGTTGAAGAGGTTCTCTGAGGAAGTGGGAATTGTACTGAAACCTTAGAAGGAGGGATTAACAAGAGTATTCATTGTGGCTTTATTTACAAGACTGAAAAACTGGAAACAATATAAATGTCTATATAAAGAATCCACTTGTGGCATTAATTTGCAGCATATCCACCTGGTAGACTATTACAAATCCATTAAGAATTATATTTTTGGTAACTCAAATGTTACAAAGATGTGGAAAAAAATATGCAAACCAACCTAACTTTAACATATTAATGTGAGAACCCTAAATAAAATGTTAACAATGAGAATTCAGCAGTACATTATGCAAATTGATTCATTTCAGATTTCAAAAATATTTCAATCTTAGAAAATCCATTAATGAAATTCATCACATAAATAGGTCAAAGGAGAGAAATATGATTACCCAGAAAACTGTCAAAAGCATTTGATAAAATTCAAATTCATGTCTAACTTAAAAAAAACTTATCTTTAGAAAAAGGATATACATACCCTACCTAATTAAGAATCATGCTAACTACTAAGATACTAGAAGCATCCCCTTTAAAGTCAGCAATAAAACATGTAAGACATGGAAATAACTTTTATACTTGTCATTCAATATTATTCTTAAAATGCCAAGCAATGCATGTAAAGTCTACAAAATAAGAAAAACAACTATTAGAAAATGAACACACATTTATTATTACTTGCATATTATGTAATAGGAAATTATAAAAGAATAAGCAAAAAAATAGAAATAAGAGAAGCATTCATAAAGTGACTTTTTACCAAAATATACACAAAAATCAAAAACATTCTTGCAGACTAAAAGTAATTACTTTGATAGGAAAAAGCTTCCATTCAAATTAGCAAAAAACAAAAATGTGAAAAAATTACTGAGAGGCACAAACAAACTATTCAAGAGACTTATCTTGTTCTTGGAGAAGAAGATTTAATATTCTAAGACTATACATTCTCCCCCAATAAATCTATAAAGCTAATGCAATCACAATAAAATATGAAAAATTATAAAAATGACATGGGGAAGACTATTCATAAACAAGTGAATCTGTCCCAGAAAATCTGACAAAAAAAGGCAAAGTAGTGATTTGTTTTTTCACATTATGTATCAAATGTGTTATAAAGTTATAACTTTAAATGCTCAATCCATCCTAAGGACAAATAAATGCTACCAACGGGACAGAGCAGAACTAGACTCAGCTATGTATACAAATGTAATATGTGATCAAGAAAATATTAGAGCGATCATTTTTAGGAATTATAGATCAGAATCTATGGACTACAATTAAAGCAGAGTTCAGTAAAGATGAAAGAATGAAAATAAGTAAAACATGAATCACAAGTTGGAAAAAGAACAATGAAATTAAAAAAAAAAGGAGGACAGAAAGAAATAAAACCTAGTACTTTAGAAAAAGGAATAAAACTAATAAATAAAAAATATGATCTTTCAGGAAACCAAGAAAGCAGACAAACTATTAACCTCTTTAAGAAAAAAAATGGGAGGAAACAAATTCACAAGATAAGAAGTGGCAAAATACAAACTGAAAACATTTTTAGAAATGACTTTATATAGTGCGGGTAATTAATCTGAAAGCCTAAATACATGAATAACTTCAAGAACTTTAAGAAAACACAGTATACCATTACCATACTGCTCCCATTATAAAGTTTAAACACAGTTCCTAGAAAGAACAGAAATTATTAAAGATGTACCACAAAATAAAACAGACCAAAAAAAGCAGTAGGCCTAAAGAGTTCACACAAAATTGCAGCTTCAAAGAAAAAAAATCTCAGTGCTACTAAGCCTATTTCAGATATCAGAAAAAGAAGGAAAATGTCTCAATTTGATACTTGAATCTGGTAAAGATGACACCAAAAAAGCTTACAAACGAACCTCACTTGTAAATTCAGATGCAAAAATAAATAAAATATTAGCAAACAGCATCAAACAATGTTTCGGATACACAATTGGAGGCCAGTCTGAAGAGGTTCATTAATCATCTTTCATATTAACAAACGAAAGGGAGAGGTCACAGGACTCACACACTGAAAAGGTATTTCACACAGTGCTAGTTTTTGTACAATTTGAAAGGTTATTAAATTTTCAAAAATCCTCTTAAAATACAGGAATCTGTGGAGCATGAGGGGCAGGCTAGGCCTTCATGCCCTTCGTGATGATAACACACGCTCCCTCAAACAAAGAGACAAAAGCTGCCCGGACAGTGACACTCAGCATACAGGCATACAGGTAACTTCCCACATGGCCAAGGAGATGCAGATGAGCAGGAGGTGGGCACCTGATACATTCAGGAACAGATTATTGGAACAAAATAGCATCCCTTCAGATTGTTTGCAAAATGCAAAGGGAAAGAGAAAACATACTTTTACCATAGAGCGATGTGGTTAGACAGCTTTTACATGCTTCATCTAACTTAATCTTTCTTAGCAACAATCAAGAAACAGGTAGAATCATCTTTGTTTTACTGACAAAATGTGAGGAGTAGAGCTGCTTAGTAGCTTGTCCAGTGCATGTACTTGGTAAGTGTGGAGGCTAGGTTTATATCCAAACTAGTTCATTAAACTAGTTGTAGTTCTAGTTCATGCTTCTCCATCTCTCTAACTCCTCACCAGGGATCTTCACTGGTCAATTCCAAAGTAAGCCAAGGTAAAGGGGAGCAGGGGTCAGCCTCCCACTTACAGGACCCAGCAAAGAAATGTGAGGCTCCAGCTGGCAAGACTAACACAGGCTTACAGGCAGCTCCAATTTCTTCACAGTGAGCTGAAGCTAATATAGAGTTCCTGCTACAGAAGTTCAAGGATTGAATAAGATATCACATGTAAACATCTCAGCGCCACCCTGGCACTGTCAAAATCTTGACAAATATTAGCCACGAAGGACTGATATTAGCTTGCATTGGTTAAATGCCCTGAATCAAACAGACCTCGCGTTTTAGTCAAAGGTTTGGCTTTTAAACTTAAGCTTCAAGAACCAAAAGCAGCAGAGAAATGACACAGCTGGTTCTATTCATCAAAATCTACTGGAAAATGGACTAAATGTCACAAACAAGCCAACATCTGGGCAAAGGATGCTATAAGTTGACCAGCATGTTTCCCCTCAATGGAACACTTGTAAATCCATTTGGAAAAGCAGGGCCAATGAGGAACATCCCATGATCAGAACACCATTGTGTTCAGTACATAGAAGGTGGGCTCCCCTGAGAATATGCTTTTCTCACCATCTTGTAGGTTGATAAAGCTCACGCTTCATAATTTAGGACATAAATGACCACTTAAATATGTCAGAAATAATTTGCCAATGGTGATCCTTAGAGTTAGAAATATAGATGAATGTAATTAACCGACTTCCAAATTTGGGGTAGGGGGTGGATGGGAATCTGTTCTGCTTTCTCCTGACTTGGGAACATATGGTGTCAGATTACATGGTTGGCACCTGATGGACCACTGGGTCCATGTGTCACATTCTAACACAAACAGGCAGAGGCACAAAGCCTGCTCAGAGTTGCTGGCCAAATCCAAAATGGGCAGCCCAAGCCACAGGCTGAGCCAGAAGCTGCTATTAACAGCCTGGTGGAGGAAAGCAAGCTCTCAGCACTGCCCTTGGCCCCAAAGTGCCCCCTCCCCAGGCTCCCAATTTCTTCCCTAAGCATCTTGAGCAGAATGAGTGAGGTGGGCCTCTCCATTGATGCACATTGTCTACAGTCCTGGCTCTAGAAGGGAGAAAAGGAACTGATTTCTATTCAGTTTGGGGGCTGGCAGTCTGGAGCAGGTAAATCCAACCAACTGTCTTCCACTCCAATGAAAGGTGTGCTTGTCATTCTCTTTATCCAAACCCCACGCCTGACTTGTACATACTTAGTTAAAGTCTCTCACCTCCAACTTAATTCAAAGAAAGCAAACAGGAGTATAGGGGCCTCTTTTCCTTGATTTTAAGCTCCCTCCCCTTATTGAAGATCCTACCAGGTCTCCATAAATCAGCTCCAACTGCTAATACACACAGAGAGGAATATTCTCCATCACACCAACTTCCCATCACAATAAAGAATGGCCAAAGGTGAGAGTTTTCTTTTCTTTCCTTTTCTTTTGGTATTATATGGGAATCCCCCATTCAAAAATAGAGTGAAAAATTCATCAGTCAGAATGGGTTTATGCGAAGATAGTATTACCTTCCTCATTTATTCACATAACAAAAGAAAAAAATACCCTACCAAATCATACCAAATAATACACACAAGTTAAAATTGTATTCACACTTGTGGAAGCAGGAATGCTCTGATAAATGCAAAGCATATAGATGTGTTTCAAGATGGAGCTGTGCAGGGCCTCTTGAGCAGTTGTCAAAAACCCCAGATGAAAGTTAGTTTTGTTGTAAAAGTGGAAGTCATCAGTTTCCAGCTTTAGTGAAAACAGGTCTATCTTCGTAAAAGCTATGGTAAAGGTGAACTCCTTCAAAACCTAGAGATATCTGCATTTTGTTCCTTCTTTTGAAATGTGTCCATCTATTTCCAGTTGAACCATGAATAATAAGGGAGTTCAGAAGCCTCAAGGAACAGAGATGGTACAGTTAAAATAAAAGAAGCCCAGAAAAGGAGACCAGAGTTGTCAGATATGGCAGTTTAGCCCACCTGGGGAATCCTCCACAGCAAGCTTGGAGGTAGAAGGACAAAGAAGGTCAATAAGAGCATTAAAAAGTGGATCTTTTCAACTGAAAGGACCTCTGCAACCAAAAGAGATACCAGTTGCATCCATTTAGTTATTATGACCCTTCTCAATAAGCCCTCTCTGGTCAGAATAATAAGAGTGATCAAAGGACTGTTCCCTTCCTTCCATATCTGACCTGGTGGTGATGGTGGATATCACCATGCTGTTTCTGTCTGCCCAGGTCTATTTCATTTCTTCAACTAATATAACTCCAACTTCCTTACTAGAAGGTTGCCCCCACTCTAAATGACTGTGATTGGTCTGTGAACCCTAACACCTGTCTCCACCCCCATCAGCACTGGCTATACTTGACACAATTAGTAAGGCTTGTTCTTACTCTGCTTCCCTTAATGAGTTAACCTCAAGGAGTAGGAATATAACCCAAGTTAGGTTCATGAAAACTTCTCTAACATGTGAAAAACTGGAGCCTAAAATAAAAAGTACCTAAAATAAAATAAAAAATACTTCCTTTGGAGTCCCCAGGCTACAAATATAGAGGATCAAAACTGCTAGTGCTATGTCCCTTGATATATAAAAGCCACTTCAAAGTCTATATTGAAAATTCCCAACATGGGAAGATGGGGGGGGGTGGGGCAGACAGAGGAATGACAGATGGAAAACGAACTGGAAGAAAGATAAAGAGAGAAGTTGATGGAGAGAGGGGGAAGGGGAGAAAAGAGAGATGGAGCCAGGAAAATAAGAATAGAGAGAAATAAGGGGGAGAGGGGAGTAGCAATGGGATGGGGAAATGAAAGAAATAGAAAATGGAGAGCACAACAGAGAAACAGAAGAAACACAGAGAAGAGAGGTGAAGTATGGAGTGTGGAAGAAGAATAGAAGTGAGGAGAGGAAACAGAATTGAGGAAGGGGGAATTTAAAATAGAAAGGAAACACTGGGGAGACAAAGGTGTAAAGAGAAGGATGGAAGAAAGGCATTATGGGAGAGATAGGGAAGAAAAGGAAATCCAATACCTGTTTTAAGGTCCTGCTTCCAGGCCACCCTAAGGCCAGGTGCTAATTTAACACTGGTTTGGGTTGGATGCTATCATTTGCACTGAAAAGAGTGGTAACTAAGACTCTAATGGCCTTAATTAACTCCAGTCCTATTGCAAACTTAGCTCTCTATGGCTTTGTTCTAGAACCCAAAGATTAACCAGAGGCCTCACTGGTTCCCTCAAAACATAGTCTACCCAGCTGATTTCCACAGTTAAAAAAATGGGGAAAATGTAAGTTCCTTCCCCTGCCTATAATGAGCAGAAAAAGGTCTTCATTTCTTCTTTTCTTACTTTACAGTTGGGATTTGGCTATCAGAAACCAATCTTCCACCAAAACACAAAAGAAACTACTTGGAAGTTAAAAGCATCATTTAGGAGAAAATGATGTTGTACATCAGACCAAAATTTAATATGACTTTATGCAAAATAGTCTGATAATGCAAAGATACTTCTAACGTAGGTTAATAACAATCCAATATTATTCTTCTTTAAAAAATGAAAATGTATGTCAAAAAAAAAGGCCTAAAGTAGCTGAATCTTGTACCCATTGATGGAACTGATTTACATAGATAGCATTTAACATTCCATCATCATTATCCTATCAGTCTCCTGTCTAACATGTGAGCCTAAAGACTCTCACGTGCTTGGAGGTTGAAAAAAAAACCCTATACCCACCAACCAAAATGGTAGTAAATGACAAAAAGGAAAAAGGAAAAAAGAAGAAAAAAATTAATTTTAGGCAGACAAATGAATATCAACTGGAATGAGAAAAAAGACTGTCTTCCCCCTCCCTTCTGTATCCATATAGTAACCCAGCAGATTGAATAAAAGAAAACTAAATATTTAAGAGTAAAATGTGGTTATCAAAGGAGAAGACAAAAAAAAAAGGAAAGCATTATGATAATAGTTGAGTCTTCCTCTGCCAGAGGAAGCAGCTTTGAATGTGCCGCCTTGACTTAAATGAAAAGCAAATGTAAATTAAACACAGTTCCTTCTTTAAGATTCAAGTACGTGGAGATTATCAGATATTTTCCCTTTGAACATGTTACATGAATTTAATTCTGATGAGAATTCTAGGGCGCATTCTAGGAGCATTCTAGGGTGACTACCCTGTCTCCATGAAGCAGAGTCCCTGCATCCTCCCATGCTGACAACCCCCAAGCACTTGACTTGGTCCATGACCTCCCTGTACTTCTCTGGCACATCAATGTCAGAAGGATCTGAAGCAAAATGAAGCCTCAGTGTTGGGAAAGTCATTGACTTCCATGATCCTGAGCCCTAGAAAGCTAAAAATCGTATCGTTCTGTAAAGTATGTGCAGTCAGGGTGGATGTGGGGAGGCTACCCTGACATCAGCTGAAAAACAGGAACACGGAAGCAGAGAGAGAAGGGAACAGAAAACAATGAAGCAGAAGAAAGAGCAAGGAGGTAGGAAGGAAAGAAAAAAGGCAGACAAAAGAAAAGATGATAAAGAGGCTGAGAAAAGTTTAGTTAAGGAAAATTAACATGATGTGAGGCTCCACTTACCTGCTCGCTAACTCTGAACGTATAAACTGAGATGAGCCTTTTGATAGCCATTCCAAGTCCCCAGACCTACTAACTGGCAGGTATCATCCAGCAAACTCTCTGGTCTTTCTGGTTAGGATATGTCAGGAGATGGTAACAAGCAGACAGCCTCTGATCTTTCCCAGTTTCTGCAGTAATGTGCCCTTGATAAATGCTGCCATTCCTAGAACCATTCCTTGGCCTTTCATGTAGTTCATGTGTCTTTGAGTAACTATCTACACAGCCAACAGGCCTGCCTGGGATGTTTCCTACCAATATTGAATCCTATTTGCAAGAAAAAGGGATAGAAGTTAATTAAATGGAATGTGAAACCAAGAGACATATGGAAAAATTCCTTTAAAAAAAATTCAAAACTAACTATCTTGAGCCATGTCTCTTTTTGTCCTGCCCCACAAAATGACAAGACTAAACCAGACAACCAGGTTCTCCCAGTCAGCAGTCTAGTCTACTAAAGAACAAAGATAAAATAAAGTGACAGTCTTTGAATATTAATAGGGCATATCAGCAAGGGTGAGCAGCAAACAGTGGAAGTCACCCACAAGTTCTAAAAGCAGTTCCTAAAAGCCTGAGTTCATCTCATTGCTCCCCACTTAAGAATTCCACTAAGAAAATGAATCTTTATTTCAAAAATAAACTTCTGAGATGACTAGAGATAAAAGCAGAGAAAGAAATATTGAAACACTGCAGGACCATCCTTCCCTCATCATCTTCCCCCAGGGCCTATCACAATGCCAGGCATATTACTGATAACCGGTAAATGCTTGTGGCATGAATGATGTGAAAAGAAAAGGAATACTTGAAAATCAGCTTCAGAATGATATTGGGCTTTGAAATCAGATTGGTCCCAATCAGGATCACAGATACAAAAAATTGAGTTTGAGACCACTGCAATCTACTCCAGAAACCACCTGTAGAATCTTTGGAGAGGTTTTGTTTCAAAGGAAGCAAGTCACTACATTTCTGTCTTTTTTTTTTTTTTCATTTATGCACCCACCCACTCACATATTCATTCAATCATTCAAAAATATTATTTACTATCTACTATGTGACAGGCACTATACAAAGCCCTGCTACTCTTTTGGCAAAGATAGACAAGAGAAAGTTCAGTTTTTCTGAACTTTTAATTGCTCTGTTTCTTACTCTCAACCTAAAACTAAAGCCTGGACCATACCATTCCAAGCTTAAGCTACCTTAACAGCCTGACTTGCCTTCCTATCACCAGTGACCTCCATACCCAATTCATCTTATCCTCCCACTATGCATTAATTTTCCCAGAAGACTACTGTCCTCATGTGTTCATCTATCAAAAGCCTCCAGGGGTTCCCTATCATCTAGAACTCCTTCTAGGACCCATTTATCAACCAGGCAATTCATATTAGGCGAGGACTATAAAATAATGTCTACACCCCTCCACCTACACACACTGAAAGTTGTATAATGCACTGTCTGTTCTTTCAAAATTTGGCATCGTCAAACCCTAAATGAGTATTATCTTCCAGTTGTTGTGGTTTAGGAATCCAGGAACGATTCACCTGTTAAGGTTGCCATAAAGGTGTCAGCCAGGCAGCGGTCATGTGAAGGCCTGACAAAGGAAAAAGGACCCATTTTTAAAAAATTTATTTATATATAAATTTCATAACATTGTAATCCCAGGGGTTTACCCTCCCCCACCCTCCCCTCCATCATCCCCCTTCCCCTCCTGCTCAAAGTTGTGCACTTCAGTTTGGTGCTTAGCTTGTTTTGACTTTTCCTCAAGTCTTTGTTTATTTTTTTCACTGTACCCCATATATTAGTGAAGTCATTTGGTTTCTGTCTTTTTCTTTATGACTTGTTTCTGCTAATATGATTCCTTCTAAGTACATCCATGTTGTTATAAAATCCTCGAATTTTTAATTGATGAGTAATATTCCATTGTGTATATGTACCACATTTTTTTCATCCAGTCATCTGTTATGGGGCATTTAGGTTGCTTCCATGACCTTGTAATTATAAATTGTGCTGCAGTAAACATCCGAGCACAGGTGTCCCTTTGTACCCACATTGAGGTCTCTTTTGGGTAGATTTCCAAGAGAATAATTGCTGGGTCAAATGGTAGTTCCATTTTCATTAACTTGAGGGTCCTCCACAGAGCTTTCCATTGTGGTTGGACTAGTTTACATTCCCACCAGCATTGTAGTAGTGTTCCTTTCTCTCCACATCCTCGCCAGCAATTCTTGTTGTCCGTTCTTTGGATGTGGGCCATTCTTACTGGTGTAAGGTGGTATCTCATTGTGGTCTTGATTTGCATTTCCCTTATTACTAGCGACGTTGAGCAATTTTTCATGTGCCTGTTG